>JAODAL010012341.1:0-95807 GCA_025379985.1 Phyllomedusa bahiana
GCTGTATGAACAGGACTGCGGCAAATATAATGGGCAGCCTCGTTGGCTACATTTTTAAATGACCTGCACGCCATTATCAGGCGCATTACAGAGCGCCCGCGGCACTTTGTAATGCGCCTGATAATGGGGAGCATGCGGGAGGCGGGGCGCACTAGAACCGTAGAGAAGCTATAGTTTTATAGCCTCTCTACGGAATTTCTAGGCACATTTCTGCTGGAACAGGTAAATCACTTTCAAAGTGGTATACCTGAGCCAGAAATGTGAATCATCAAGATTCAGCATCACAAACAAATGGAACAACCCATATAGCAATGAAACGATGAAAAGGCCGAGCCCATAATAAAAACTTCATATCCTTTTATTAGAACATTCTTTAAAATCGAAGAAAATCTTCGTACTAGAAATGTACAAATTGTAAGAAACACAAACCACTGACAATTGGGTTGGCACGTCATCAAACTTAGTTTTTTCTATGGGCTAGGCCTTTTCGTTGTTTCATCGCTACATGGGATTGTTCCATTTGTTTGGGATGCTGGATCTTGCATGATTTCTATTTGAACGTACCAGACGGTGGTTGCGTGCATCCACTATTGTTTCAGTGTTCACAATAGGAAGCTGGGTAAGCTGAAAAACTATTTTGATCCAGAAATATCATACAAGCCCTAGAACGCACCTGATTTATGACCCACTGTAGAGCGGGTTCATAAATTAGGCACATTCTAGGCTATTATTATGCGCATGAAATTTGGCGTTTACATGTCAAATTTCATACATGCCGCCCAACATCTTAAGCCCCACTTTATCAGGATGACACAATGGTCCCCTTCTCTGATCTCTCCTCAACTTATTAAATGCATATGACTATGTGGGACATGTATGAAAACTGTCTTGGTTTAAGACTCTTTATTGCCCATAGCAACCAATCAGAGTACCCATTTCATATTTCCAGAGCACTATATGAAATGAAAGGGGAGCTGTGATTGGTTGCTATGGGCAACGAAGAAAGTCTTAGACCAAGACAGTTTTTCATACATGTGGTCCTATGTGTCTCCTACTAGAGTCGATTTAATGGCTTGCTAATTATGATTCCACAACTAATTTACAGCTATCTCTAGATGCTAAAAAAGATTTTTAAAAGGGAATTTCTATAGTTAATGCTAATACTTGGACCTGCCATACTTAAATTCCCACCTCTGCTTAAATGGGAAAAGGAATTAGCCAAACACTTTAAAACAGTCTACTGCTATACTCATGCCCACTAAACTCTCTAAATGTGTTAGTCATAGACAAACTATGAAAAAGATCCATCTACGCTGGTACCATCCACCTTCCAGATTAGCACACATGTATCCCAATGCTTCAAATCATTGCTGGAAACTCTGATCAACAGATCACATGTTGCAAGTATGGTGGGGCTGCCGCAAAATTAAAAAGTTTTGGAAACAGGTCTCCCATCTGATTGTAGAGGCTACTAACCTTGACATAACCATGGTCCCAGAACTGGCCGTTCTAGATATAGGTTTGGTTGGTATCCCTCACCCCCTTCGTACAGTCATTTTTCACATACTTATCTCCGCTAGAATAGCAATAGCTGGGTTTTGGAAAGAACCAAAAGCTCTCTCTCTCTCCATGATTTCAACAGGCGTATTATTTTTAACTATCTCTGTGAAACCAAATTGATAGAATCGCTATACTTATTCAGCAAAAAACTTCTGTTATGAGAGCCCAGGGTCACCTCAAAACACTCTGTACCTTCACCCTTCTAATCTAGCATCTGGGACACCTTATATAGACTTGTATTAAAATGCTTTAACTTTCCTTCTGCTATCCGCTGGAAATTTGTCATTCTTTATTCCACGGTTGATGGTTACTCACAATGTTAACTCTCAGTACTCCAACCTTGTTTGCGTTCTTATACTTCATTCTGCAAATATTCCACACTGTATGTTTACTGTGGCATTTATTGTTCATGATGTTGTGACATCCTGTATTCACTATACTTTATGTAAACCTTAATTATTCAATAAACTTGGTTAAAAGTAATTGTATAAACTCTTCTCTAACATATACACAAAAACAGGGGTGCCAGGCGGATCATTTTCTATGATAAGTGGTTCCTTTGGCCTGTATATACATTTTGACATGTATGAAAACTGTCGAATTCTAAAACTTTCTTTGTTGCCCATAGCAACCAATCAGGGCTCCTCTTTCATTTTTCCAGAGCACTATATGAAATGAAAGAGGAGCTCTGATTGGTTGCTATGGGCAAAAAGGAAAGTCTGAGGGTATATTCACACGGCATAATTTCGGCGCGCATTCCGCCGCGTATTTGTGCTCTAATACGGATGAGATGCATGCCAAAATTACAGTAATCCATAGTTCTCGTAGTGAACTATGGATTACGCCTCCTCACCCCGCTCATACAATACGATCGTATTGTATGCGTGGCGAGATAAGTGACATGTCAATTATTCGCGGCGAATACGCAAAATGCATGTCAATGGGGCGAGCGGACTGCCCCCCTCCCCTCATGCCATGGGAGTATGCGTGTATTAGCACGAGCTCCCAAAACACACGATGCACTGCGGAACGTACTGTACGCGCCGCAGTACATCATGTGAACATACCCTTAGACCTAAACAATTTTCATACATGTCCATTGCAATGTTATGTGCTTAGTTTCTTATATATGTCTGTGATCCATCTAGTTGTACCACCTACTATTAGTATATGCTGCTTTATTGAATTGAAACAACATGTGATGATGTAATGATGCTATGCCCAGCCTTTTGTTGGTCGTTCCTCCCATCTCTCCCCTTGATATTTTATGGGCTTTTTGCTCTCAGGTGTGTATATGTGCCAGAATATTATAGTGTGTTATCGCTCTATTTTATCCTTGCTGCATCTGTGCACACATACGAATACATTTGTAATCATCACTTCTCTAAAAATGTCCACTATTGCGTATTATGTTGCAGGCTTAAACAAATAAATGTTAAACTACTTCAACTTTATTGTAATTTACTAAGCGTCTGTGATTTATGAAATTCCCTTTTCTCTCCCTTATTCCTGACTTCCCTTTTTCATACTCGGTGCCATAAAATACAGAACAAATCACCGACATGAGAATTGGGACCTAAATGGTTTAATAATTTACATGTCTAATGGGAAAGTATGATGTAAAAATAATGTAGTGTCAGCTAGTTAAATCAGAGGTCTTTGAGAATTAGTTTAAGCCAATTTTTACACTGTGTCAGTAGTTTCTGTTTACCTTATGCACTGAGTTTTCTATGATGTACATTTTTTAAAAGAGAGCCTAAATATGACAGATGCCATTGAGGACATAAGTATGTTTTGTGGAATCACCCTTATGTATGCTACCTACAGACAATGTAAGATGCAGTGTGGAATAAAGCCTAAAGGTGTCATTGCTGGGTATAAGTGTTTTCAATTAAATAATAGGCTGAACTATTTAACTGTGATATTCCATGACACTTATTGGTTAAAAACATGTATTATCAAAAGTATACCAAGATTATTTCACAATGCATATTTTATGGCCACAACTCTTATTGCACTTGGGCATGACTTGAACACAGGCATAATAAGACAGTAGTACTTCAGCCAAATCTTGACCTTTATATATTTTAACTTTTTAACCTGTTATGTTGTCATAATTGGGCTAACTTTTCTAAATCACTGTGTCCCACTATAAGAGAACTATGCAGCCATACAGTTACAGGTGCACATTCCTCTCTGAACCTCATTATGCTCATCTCTAGAATTAGTTCTGGGTAGAAACAGAAAGTAACAGCCAGGACAATGAAGCCTGGAGCCTACAGAGGTGGGTAACCTGGTAACCACAAGACCCCATGTATGTAGTAATAACCTCTACACTGCCCTCCATCAGGAATCTTTACATTAACTGCCCTAGACCACCCTAGTACTGCCTTAGACCACCAGGGATTAGTAGACTAACCTCTACTCTAGACCACTCCGTATGCAGCTATTAACTCTTCCACTGCTTTCCACCAGGCATCAAGTAATCCCACTACATAGGACCTTACCAGCTCCAGGACATACCAATACGCCTTGTGTCAGTACGAGTTAAAAAGTGTCCGCTGGTTGGGAGGGCTTAACCCACCTGTCAAGCCACTGTTGCTCCTGGAGCCTCCGATTGATAAGGTCATGTTTAACAGCAACATGGCACTACAATCAATGGTTTTAACAGTCTCTTCCTGCATGAGTGGCACATGACCACTGAGGCCAGTGATAAACTGCAGCATAATGTGACTGATGAATGTTATTTCATCAGAGGAGTGCATCACAAGCAGTGGCAGAGCTGAAACTGAGTGAGCTTGGCAGGTGACCATATCTACTGTAAGGGATCAGCTCGGTGGTATGGTAAGACAGGACCAGTCTTTAAATCTGTTTAGGCGAACAGGTGTTTATTTCAGCCTCCAACACACACAGCAACATAAACGGGCTTAACTTCAGCCAAAACGAAGTAAAACAAAACAGTCTTACACAGTCTGTGTGGGACACTTACATGACCCTAAGCAGTGCCTATTCCTCTGCTGCTTACTGGCCAAAAACCTCCAATCCCCCATAACCTTATCCCAATAAAAACACGGAGACCTTGGCTTGGATAATTCTGGCCACAGCAGCCATTTTATTTAACAAACACAGTTTAACAAAAAACATAATGCAAATGAGCATCCCCAATACCCATTTGCCCGGAACCCCATCACCATGGAAACCAGCTTGGGGCTGAGGTCCTTGGAGACATGATATCCAAAACGTACCAGAACCTGGCGACACCATACTTCTTTTCCACTACAGTTTTACCCCCAGCCGCCACCCCCAGCTTCAGGGCACCAAAAGCCACCTCAGGCGGCTACTTCCAACACCTGCTCCCAAGGACGCTGCCCTGTGGAGCCCCACACTTCGCCAGGCCGGTCCATCCACCAATTGGGAGCCAAGCGGAGCCTGACTCCCCCACTCCTTTCCACCGACTCCAAGGACCCCAAACCGCCAAAGCTAGCGTCCATGCTACCTCATGGGCGCGACGCCCCCCACAGCCCCAATGCTCGTTCAAGTCCATCGCGATATCCAATGCGACCACCTCTATAGTCCAGACCTGAACCAGCTTCAAATGGACACCGTTATTCTCCCTGAAGTTCCACGTCCTCCCCGAATTCTCAAATTCTCCATATGCCTCAACTACAAAAACCCCCATTCCTTGCAACAAAGGATGCCACCGCCTTATTCACTTTGATCCGTGCCTTGTTGATCCCTAACGCCGAATCTGCATGCCTCCAAGACAATCTAGGAACTATGTCGAACCACAAGGTAATCATTCCTGGGTACAATGCCCACAGCCTCAATAAATCATATTTCATGTCCCTAATCAATTCCCTAATTGGGCGCAACCCCAGATCGTTCCCCCCAACGTGAAACACAGCCATATCAGGTGGCTTATTCCAGGCAATGAATTGCCGGAACTCCGGCAAAACCTGGCTCCATCTTAGGCAGCCCGTCCCGATCCAGCGCACCACTGCCAACTCTTCGGGGATCCCCACCTGTCGCCCACTCACTCGAAGCGCTGCACGTTCCGCTCCCCAGTGCACATATGAATGTCCGAATATCCAGACCATTCGTTTTCCTAAAATGAAGAAAATACACTACAAACACCCAAAAACAGTCAATGGCAAAAAGATAAATAAAATTAATCCTATACCCCCTCCCCCCCATGCTACCCCCACAAGCCCTGAGCCAAGTGAGGTCGGATATAGCGCTGGTAACGATCCGAATCCCACCTCCCTAGCTGTCGCACAGACTCCGCGTCCAGACCCCAACCCGCTGCCTCCGTCGCTGCCCCAATCTGGAAGGAATGTGGTGCGAATTGAGTCGGATCCAACCCCAGTGCCCCGAGGCAGCGTCGGAAGACCACAGTAAACTGGAACCGAGATAAAAAACTACCGTCCACATGCACCAACAATGGGCCCACACTCCCCGCCCTTTTTTGCAGATACTCCTGAAAACACCGAACCAGGCACATCCTTGAACCCCTGACCTCCCCTAAACCCAAAACCTTGCCTTTTCCCCTCTGATCCGTTTTTGACCTTCTAATGAGGATGGAAAGGCCCCAGCCTGCAGTTGAACATCTTCCACCCTTAATCCCCCCATGACGTCCCTACTTGGACTAACCAATTCCCCCACTCGCAGTGCCCCAAAAAGGCCAACGAGAATGCCAAGCGAAATAAGATCTCCTCGAAATCTAACTTACAGATCGACCCTAATCTATCCCCCAATTGTTCCAATAAGTTAAAAACCACAGGACGGCGAGTGTTCCCAATCCCTGAACCCCGACAGTAACCCTTCAAAACCTGAACCACTTCAAATGTCTTAGTGACGTCCACCATCCCCCTTGTTTTAAGACCAAAAGCTACCCCAGTCACAAACCTCGACACCCTCGAAACCGACCAACCCTCATTGGAGGCATGCCCAATAACACTAAAAAGTGCTGCTGCCCTTTCCCCGTCCGTATACACTGGTCCTAGTCCCATCAACCACTGCTCCCACAGCGCCCAACACCTTGAATAAGAATCCCATGTCCCTTTGGCTAACGATGACCTGAACAACCGCTGCCTGGTATCGAAACCAAGGTCCACAATTCGTCGGGACACTCCAGACCCATCGATGCCACCTCCGGTGCCAGCTCCCGAAACCGTTGAAACTGCGAACAAGACAATGCATCGGCCAGGTAATTTTTTATTCCCGGTACATGCCTCGCCACCAACCACGCATTAATCCCCAGGCATCGCAGCACTAAATGCTGCAGTAAACAAAGAACCGGACCGGAAGAAGCCGACAGGGAGTTGATGGCCTGAACCACCCCCATGTTGTCACATTAAACTGAATTTTTTTATTTGCAAAACGCTCCCGCCAGATCTCAACCGCCAGCACAATAGGAAACAATTCCAGTAGTGCCAAATTCCGAACCAAACCGGACTCGACCCATGTTAACGGCCACCACCCCGCGCACCACTCCCCTTGGCAATAAGCCCCCAAAACCTACACTCCCCGCCGCATCCGTGAACACTTCAATGTCAGCATTGCTGACCGCCTTGTCCAATATAATCGAACGCCCGTTATACTGTGTCAAGAACGAATCCCACACCCTTAAGTCCTCCTTCATCCCTGCCGACAAACTCAGGAAGTGATGAGGAGCCTTCTCCACCGCCGTCGCCTGCGCCATTCGTCGCGAAAAAACTCTCCCAAATGGCATAATCCTACCGGCAAAATTCAGCTTGCCTAGCAGACTGCAATTCCCTCAGCGTCGTTTTTTTACATGTCAACAGCCGCCTGTTTCTTATCTCATTTCCAACAGCTTGTCTTCCGGCAAGCAGCACTCCATGGTAACTGAATTAATCCTAACTCCCAAAAAACTAATCGTGGTAGTCGGGCCCTCCATCTTGTCCGGGGCCAACGGAACCCCAAAGTGGGCAGCCACCCACTGCATTGATGCCAACAACGACCCGCACACCTCTGAGTCCGCTGGGCTAATGCACAGAAAATCATCCAAATAATGAATAACGGACGACAGCAGAGAACATCCCGCACCACCCATTCCAGAAACGAACTGAAAGTCTCAAAATAAGAGCAGGAGACCGAACACCCATCGGCAAACACCGATCCACAAAAAAACGATCCCTCCCAATAACACCCAGCAACCGAGCGCTATCCGGATGAACCGGCAACAGCAGAAAAGCGGATTCAATATCCGTTTTTGCCATGAGCGCCCCCCTCCCATACACTCTAACCAACGAAGTGCGGCGTCAAAACGTATAAACAACCCGAACAAATTCCGGGTCAATGCCGTCATTTACTGACCGACACTTAGGAAAGGACAAGTGGTGTATCAATCGGATTTATTCGGTTCTTTTTTTGGAACCACCCCTAGGGGAGAAACTACTAAAATCCGACACCGGCAGAGCCCCAAATGGGCCTGCCATCCTTCCCAACAACACCTCCTTTGCTAACTTGTCCGCCACAAACCTCCGGTGGAGTCTAGCGGATCTCAAATTCTAATTGAAAAGGGGACCTCATGGTTGGGCGCCGGAATCTGAAAGCCCTCCCCAAACCCCCTCTAACAATCGCGCAGCCTCCCTATTAGGGTCCCTATCTAGGTACGGCTCCATCGCGATTAGGCTCACTGGGTCTCCCCTTGCTGAACACCTGAACCCCTCCCCTTTCCTTTTCGCAAACAACGGGACGCCCCATGGGAAGCGGCACTGCACACTGCACATAGACTGTCGTTAAATTGCCAGCAGACCCCGGCCTTGAAGTCCCTCTGGGAACTCCCCCCATACGACCCAGCACCCCCCTGCTGCCCGGAGCCGCTAGGTCCTCCCTGAAAGGGCTTTCCATAACGCATCAGGGCCATCAACCGTAGCCACAACCCGATGTCTTTTTGGTCCCATCGGATTGCTGGCCTAACTGCCTTCCTCTGACGAAATTGTTCGTCATATCTGAGCCACGCCTGTCCCCCATATACCCGCTGCGCTTCGGCTATGGAATCTAAGTAGCAAAACAATCCGGAGCAATTCTCCGGAGCCTTTTCCCCTATAACACTTGCCAGAAGGGCAAACGCCTGCATCCAATTTTGGAAGGTTTGCGCCAACTTCGCTTTCCTCCTCTTCCTTCTTGCTTTCATCACGCTTTCCCTTTGGCAAATTGAATTTCTCAAGAGGTAGCAGAGAAAAAATCTCGACGTATTCGTCCTGCCAGATTTTTTTCCCTCACCTCCTTCTTTAAGTGCGAACCCAAGGGACCCTCAAAACACACATAAACTTCTCCTATCGCATTGTCGTCTAAACTCACACTATACACCGTATAATGATCCGTTTTCACCGACACTTCAACCCCAATTATCTAACTGTCTCTCGCCCCCAACTCCCCCACCCCCAGTGGTGCGGAGAGCACACTACCCGACCCTAGACCCGGAGCCCCCCACGCTGATAATGGGGAACCCTGTCCTACAGAACCCGTCGCACCCAGCACACGCGCTAACAATAACTGCAAAACTACTCGCTAAATCCTGCCACGCCGGGACCCTTTCTTCCCCTAAAGCTAGACCTGTCGTCGCCCCCCAGCGACACCTGCCCCGACGGTGACACACAGGACATGGAAGAAAACTCACCAGGCACGGGAGCTGTGATCCCGCCAGCCGCGCTGCCCAATCCCTGAAGACCGTCACCGCGTCCTTGGTACACTCCAGATTCGCCACATCCTCCGAACTCGAGCTGATGTGGATCCTGCACCACATGCACCGCCGACCGCATCCTCCGATATTCCTCCCCCGCTGCAGGACCCCCAGGTGGGCCCCCCGATCGACCCACAGGCTCCAGTCCTCCAGGACCGGCCGTCGAACTCCGTCCCAACCAGCCTCGACCGTCCCCGCTCCGACTCCCAGCTGTCCTCCTCCCGACGACGCTCCTTGTGGGCCCCCCAAACCAGGTCATCGCTAGGGCACCCACCGCCGGATCCGGAACACTGACGACAGGAACCCCAGCAGTTAGCCCCCCAGGGCTGGGTTGCCGCCTGCTGTGTTCCGCTGGGCCCGCCCGCCTAGCTGGATTCCTCCCGGGACAAGCAGCACGCGACCGACCCGACGGAGGGTCCCCGGAGAGGCTCTGACGGCGCACACGGGCCCTGGGGGTCACCTCAGGGCTCAGGTGTTCCGGAGGGCGAGTTCGGCGCCTAGACGTAGCCCCAGGCCTAGGGGGGTTATTGGGGGATTCAGCCACCACAGCGGCAGAAGAGACCGCAGCGGGGCCAGCACCCTCCCCTCCCCCAGCGCGCCCCGCACCTGCTGTTCCAACCATGCGGGCCGCGCTCCCCCGCCATTCTCCTCAACTGTCCCAGCATCTCCTCCATGCTGTCCGCCATTTTAGATACGCTCCGCAGCAGTGTGCACTGATTTTCTTCACACTGTCCCTGCGTCTGAGCCTGCGCGGCCCGGGGCTCAGCTTATAACTGACTCCGCCCCCTCGCACCGCGCTCGACTCCGTCCCCTCGCGCCGCGCTCGACTCCGCCCCCTAACCTCTCCACGGAATGGCGCGCCGGGTCATGCGGGGCATCCCCTTAAAGGGGCTGCGCCCCAAATGTACGGCCCCGGACTGTCCTGTGTCCTGATAAGCCTTCAGGTTTCCTTGTCTCCCGCTGAGACTGGCGTGTAGTCTGTTCCTGGGATCTCCTGCTGCACTCTCCCAGCTTCACAGACAATCAATTACACACACTCCCACTTGATCTCCAGACTTACATACAGCCGCCAAACTCTGGCCTGGACCCTGAAGATGTGGGAGCAGTCACCCACCCAACTCTATGACTGCTCCTGTGAAAACCAGACCCGGGGAGATGATCTGGCATACGGGGCAGGACTGGCAATAGTCCTGAACCTGTCGGTAAAACCCCGGCCAATAGAATCTCTGAAGGATCCTTTCCTGGGTCTTCTCTGACCCCAAATGTCCTCCTAACACGTGGGAATGGGCCAGGTCCATCACCATCTTCCTGTATGGTTTAGGCACCACGAGTTGTTCTACCCACTCACCCTGACGTTTGGTCACCCGATATAGCAGGTCCCCGTTCATGGCAAAATGGGGGTACCTCTTTTCCACCCCGGGCTCTTGGGGTACCCCATTTACTACCACCACACTACTTCGGGCCTCTCTCAAAGTCTCATCCTGGAGTTGGGCTGACCCAAAGTTTTCCCGGGACACCTCTAAATCGGGGACTACCTCGTCAGGGTTTTCCCCCTCATTGTCCCCAATTAACACAGAAAAGGGAAATCCTAGGTCACCCTCTGGCTCAGTCCCCGACGGGGTGACCGCACGCTGTAGGGGCTCCTGAGTAGGCGATGGGTTCCGTGGTAGTGCCCGTTCCCAGAGAGGCCAGAACAATGGAAAATCATGCCCGATTATTATATCATACATCAAGGAGGGGACCACCCCTACCTGGTGGGACCTAACTCCCTGCTCTGTTTCCATGATTACCCGGGCCACTGGGTACCCTTTAGTGTCCCCATGAATACAGGTAACCCCTACACTCTTCCCTGGGATCACCTCATGTGTAATAGCAGCTGAGAGGAGCGTAACCCGACTCCCCGAGTCCAACAGTCCTGAAACCGGAGTCCCATTGACAGTCACTTGGCAGGATTGGGGCCCAACCTCCATGCAGAAAACCGCGCCACATGCGGTGTGGGCAAACAAGGAAGACCGCCGTCCTGCTGAGCAGTCCATCGGTTCCGTAGTATGGGGGCACTGGTAAACCCTATGTCCTGGGGCATGGCAACCCCAACAAACCACCTCCCGGAGTCCCCCTTGCTTCCCGGGTTCTGGTACCACCCTACCTTTAGGGTGACTCAGCTGAAGACTCTGCTGTCCTGGTTTTTCCGAGTTTTTTGGGCTTTCCCAGTAGGCGGACTTTCGAACTCCTGCAGGGCCTTGGGCGTTCTCAGCAGTATGAAATCGTTCCACCAAGCTCACTGTCACGGACGCCCCTGCGACCTCTGTCACGGGTCGCAGGCGCGTCCGTGCTGCGGCTCCCAGCGGAGCCCCGTCCCGCACGTCGGGTTCGGGGTCCGCTCTTGTCCCAGTCTCAGCCGGCGTCAACTTACCCGGCCGCGCTCCTGCTCAGTCAGTCCCAGTCTCCCGGCGCGTGGCTCCCGCCCCTAGGGCGCGCGGCGGCTGTTTGAAATTTAAAGGGCAGTGCGCCGGTAATTGGGTATTGCCGGGCACTGCTCCTATTTAGGTCTGGCCCCCTCCTGCCGGCCCTCGCCGGATCCTTAGTGTGTTTTACCTCTGGAGAAAGCGTTCCTAGCCTAGTCGTCTATCCGTGTACCGTACCCCTTGCCTACGTTTATCGACCACGAATCTTGCCGCCTGCCCTGACCTTCTGCCTGTCCACGTTTACGATCCAGAGCCGCCTGTTCTGACCTTCTGCCTGTCCCCGACTACGAGCTTGCCTGACGAATCTTAACTACGTCTACCCTTGGCCGCCACCGCAGGCAAGCCCCGCCAGTGGAAACGACCTGGTAGACTCCGCCGCAGCAAAGTCTATCCCGCTTTGCGGCGGGCTCTGGTGAATCCCGGGACCTACTTAGATTCCGTTCCCTGGCGTGGGCTTCCACCATCGCCTGCGGTGGTCCAGCGGATCCACTACCCGTCCGTTACACTCAACAGGCTATCGACTGACTGCGGGTCCCCTTGGGCCACCCAGGTTTGAATAGGTCGGGGCAGGGAGTGTATGAACCGATCCATGACTACTCGGTCCACCATCTGAGCCGGGGTGCATACATCCGGCTGTAGCCATTTTTGCACCAGATGAAATAAATCAAACATCTGGGACCTGGTAGGCTTGTCCGTACGATAAGTCCATTGGTGGACCCGCTGGGCCCGTACTGCCATGGTAACCCCAAGTCGTGTCAGGATTTCTGCTTTCAACTTTGGGTACTCTTTCGCATCCTGGAGGGAAAAGTCCCGGTGAGAAATGGGGCTAAGACCTCTGCCCATTGACCCGGTGGTAGCTGTTCTTGGTTGGCCAACCGCTCAAACCCAGTGAGGTATGTCTCAACGTCCTCCTCCAGTGTTAGTTTTGCAACGCTTCCCTCATGCCCCTTCTGGCATTGTGTGTGTCGCTAGTCACTGGAGGCGCTGGCTTTTCCCGGGCCTGGATATCCTGGGTCAGCTGTTGAATCATCAGCCGGTTGGTTTCCTGCTGAGCCCTCATGGCTTCCATATGAGCTTGCTGTTGCTGCGCCATGAGTTGCTGCTGCTGTACCATGAGTTGCTGCTGCATTTGCAGAGCCTCTTTATGGGTCTGCTGCTGTTGAGCCATTGCTTCTGCATTGGCCTGCTGTTGCTGTGCGATGAGTTGCTGCTGCACTTGTACAGCCTCTCTATGGGTCTGCTGCTGAGCTTCCATAGCCTCCTTCTGGATCTGCTGCTGCTGTGCATCTGCTTGCACTAGGTGTTTAATTAGTTCCTCCATGGAGGCTGATGTAGTGGAGATCTCAGTTGCGGCCTTAACCAAGGACATTCCCTATGTCCAAAAAAAAAAACACCAGCAGCCACACATTTCGTCTTTTACCCCAAAAACCCTTTGCCTCTTAGCAGCAGAAAATTTTAGGAAATCGGGCCCCTTTTAATTGCCCGCAGTGTCCTTTCCTATGCATTTTTGCTTCCCCCCCCACAGCTTGTGCCAAAATGCCCATTCCCATCCTCCAGCAATTTTTGGGGGATCAGCTCTTTTGGTATGGTAAAAGGGGCCATTTTTTTAAAAATCTGTTTAGGGGGGAACAGGCGTTTTATTTCAGCCTCCAACCACCCCAGCAACAAAAAACGTGGGTTTTAAACTTCACCAAAACGAAGTAAAAAAAAACAGTCTTTACACAGTTGTGTGGGCCCCTTACGGGTCCGGGTGTCCAGAAAAAGCCTAAAGGTTCCTTGCCCCCCCGGGTAGAAGGCTTTGTTTTTTTCTTTTCCTGGGTCTCCTCGCACGCTCACCAGTTTTCACAGACAATAAATTACACCACACCCAAACGATCTCCAAAATTTACATACAGCCTCCAAACTCGGGCCTGGCCCCTGAATGTGGGAGCATTTCACCCCCCCCAAACCCTAACTGCTCCTGTAAAAACCAAGACCCGACTTTTTGCTCTGAAAACAAAAAAATGTATGTCAAAACCCCCCTTTACCGTGCGGGACACCTGAAATTACGGGTTTTTAACCTCCCCAATCCGGGGGTCCTTGGTGACCCAAATCTCTGGTCAACCACAATCCCTTCTGCCCCTTTTTACACTAAAATTTTGGTAGGCAGGTACCAGTTTTACGGGGGGGAAACTCGCAGTTCATACGGGTGACCCAGGTGAATTTAAATACAATGTTGTTAGGTGCCCTCATGGGTTAAATTTGGGAGTGGGTATTAATTTTCCCCTTTTCCCCTTTTTCCCATATCAACCCTAGACTGTCTTTGAAAACTTCCCCCAAACTATAATCATCTTTCCCGGGATTTTTTCCCTTACCCCATTTCATTTTCCCCAAAATTTATCCCTTTTTTTTCAACAAAACCCCCTATTTGCTACCCTTTTTAAAAAGTACCTTTTCCCTGTTGCCTCCCCCATTGCTCGCCTGTGGCCCCCTTTGGAAACCCAAAATTTAACGTACCGGGTAATGAAGTAAACCCCCCCCAAAACTGTACTTCAGAAAATAGGGATGTCAAAACAAAAATTCCCCCTGAAACTAATAGAAAATGAACCAGAAGGGATGGAGTTTTCCCCAGAAAATTTTGGGGCCAAATCTTTTGTGCCCCCTAAATGGGTTCAAAAACAGTTTTTTATTTCCTTTTTTGGGTTACCTAATACTAAAAAAAGGTGCTTAATAGGGGTTTTTTTTTTTCATCTCCCAAAATGGAAATGCCCTTTTATAGCTCATAGGGAAAATTAATAATCCTTTACTGTTTTTTCACCCCAGTAAACCCCTTTTTTCCAATTTTGTCCTCCCAAAATAGAAACCCAGGGGCACTCTAAAAAAGCCAAAATTACAGAAAAATTTTCCACTTTGTCCACTGCTTTTTCATTAAATTTTTCCCTCCCTTGGTTTAACCCCAAAAAAGTCCCTTATAAAATGTAATTAATGCAGGTATCAGGTAGTCCATAGCTTACTGTAAATTCTGTGGTTATTTCACAATGAAACTGGGTAAACTCTGTGGGCCCATTCCCCACCCAAAAGGGCCTAGGGGCACGTATGAACGGGGTTTTTTTCCCGCCTTTTTTTTGGGAATTTAACCGGGCGCCTCCCCCCCCTTTTCCCTCTGTGGGGAACGCGGGGTTTGGCCATGTTGGGCGCACCCGTCGCCATTTTTGCGGGTCCCCCCGGGCATGAAGCGGGCGAAAATGGGCGCGGTGGGGGGTGCGGTAGGCTTTTCGGGGGGGGGGACGGGGGCGGGGTTGGGGAAAAACCCCCGGGCATGTCCCGATCGCGAGTTGGAAAAGTGCGGGGCAATGCAGCGCCTGCAGCCCCGACAGTCGGGACCAATTTTATTTTGGGTCTAAATGTCCGGCGGAGGCAAGTAAGCAAAGAACGGAACATGAGGGAAACATAAAGAAGATGGGCAAAGAAATCTCGGCCCCTCGCTCCGTGCGGCAGGGAATTTATGATTAAAAAAAAATCGCCTTTAAAAAGGCGGAAAAACAATTTTTTTTGGGAAAAAGATCAAACTTTAAAAAAAAATAAAAAAAAAAAAAAAATCACTTTCCCAAAAATCTTTTTGAAAACCCCAATATCAAGAAATTTGGGTATTGGAATTGCCCGGGGAATTTCAGTAAAATTTAAATTCCCGAAAGCTATTCTCATTGGTCGGGAGAAACTGGCCAATCAAAAAGGAGCCAGGGGAAAGGAAAACCTTTTAAAACCCCCCGAGAAAATTTTTGAACCCCTTCGATTCAAAGGCGGGCGTTCAAAAACAGTAAAATGGGAGAAAAGAGCTGATTTTTCTGAGATTTGCGAGGGCTTGGTATCCGGCCAATCAAAATAGGAGCGACAAAAACCCCTTTTTATCCTTGGAAAAAGGGTTTTTGCCCAATCAAAAAAACAAAGGGGGGTTTTTTCCCCTTCAAAAAATACCCGGAAAAAGGGGCTGTTTTGGTTTAGCAAACGTTTTTGGGTTGGGGTATCCCACCCCAAAAAAAAAGCGCGAGCTACTTCTCCCCTTGTAAATCTATGGGGGATCGGCGCCTCCCCAAAACAAACTCGGAGCTCGCAACGGGCCAAAGGGATGAAAAAAAAAATCATTTTTTATTTTTGTGTAAAATATTTATCGTAAAAGGCTGAAACCTTCCCCTAAAAATAAATCCTAAAAACCCCAACACGCAAATTTGGGCACCGGACCGGCGTCCTAAGGGAAATTTGCCAATGAAAAATTTCCCGGGAAAAACATTTAAAAAAAATTGTTTAAGCTCTTCGAATTTTGGGCGCCCAAAAAACCCGGGCCAAACAGAACAGGGAGCGACAGTGGCCCCCTTTCAAACCCTTTTTGGAAAATATTGACCAATAAAAATTCAAAGGGGGACAGTTCAAAATACAGTAAAAAGGAAGAAAAAAAAACTAAATTTTGGGTTTAGCGGGGGGGGCCGCCAGCTTAGCCAATTCAGAGTTAGCAAATATTCTCAGGTTTTTGGGGGAAAAAAAAATTCGAGCGAGCTCTGTGATTGGCTAACTTTAAAAAAGGGGCGGGTTTTTTTGGGCCAAAATTGGGGGACGAGCAACGTTCCAATGGGTTTTCTAAGCAAATGAAAAAAACTGAAAAAGGCCCAAACCCAAATTTAAAAAGATAAAGGGAAGGTTTTCCCAATTGTAAAAAAAATGGGAAAAATATAAGGGGGGGAAAGAAAAAACAAAAAAAAACAATTTAAATTTCCCCGTTTTTTTCTTTTTTTTTTTGTTAAAACCCCCAAAAACTTTGGAAACCTTGGGTAACGAAAATAAAAAAATAAAATGATTTTTATTGAATTAATATTTTTTTTTATTTACCCCCAATTATTATTCATTTTATATACACATGGGACAAAATTCGGCCCCTTATTATCCCTTTGTTTTTGGCCAAAGTACAGTTTTTATTTCAGATTGCCCAATTTGAAAAACCCTTTGGGCGTCGCTCGGGTCCCCAATTTGGGCCAAAAAACCCCCCCCTTTTTTTAACTTAGCCAAAAACCCTAAAAAAGAGCTCGCCTCATTTTTTTTTCCCAAAAGAAAATTATGAAAAGTTGCCCCGCTTTTGAATGGGGTTAGCTGGCAAGCCCCCCCCCGCTTTTAAAAACCCAAACAGCCTTTTTCCCGCCCTTTTTTTTCTTTTATTTTTTAAACTGTTTCCCCCTTTTGAAAATGATTGGTTTAATATTTCTCCATAGGTTTAGAATTTTGGGGCCCTGTCGCTCCCCATTTGAATTTGGTTTAAAAACCCCCCCAAGGGTTTTTGAAAGGGCCCCCTGTCGCTCCCTATTCGATTTGGGTGGTTTAAGCCCCACCATTTAAAGAGCCCTTTAAAAAATTTGAACTACGGTTTTCCCCGGCCCAAAAACTCTGTATTGCAATTCTTATGTAGCGCCCGGTCTCGGGGACAAATTCGTGGGGCGGGATTTTTTAAATGCTTTTTTTTTATAGAAGGTTTTTTTAGGGCCCCTTTTTTTTCTTTAAGGGTTTACACTTAAAAAAATTTATTTTTTTTATTCAACACCCTTTCCGCACGGGGGCGAGAGCCGGAGATTGCATTGCGCCCCAAAAAAATCCATAGGGCTACAATGGGAGATAAAAAAAGCTTCGAGCTCAGTTGGGCTGGGATAGCCAAAACCACCGCTAAACCCCAAAACCCAAATCGTCCCTTTTTTTTGCATTTTTCTGTTTTTGAACTGGTTTCCCCCTTTGAAAATTTTATTGGTTCAAACTTCTCCAAAAGGCCCCATAAAAGTTTTCCCTGTCGCCCCTTTTTTATTGGTCGGGATAAACCCCCGGCCCCCGGGTTTGCCCCACCCAAACAGCTCTTTTTTGCATTTTTACTATTTTGAACTTTTCCCCCCTTTGACTCCCGTTTGGGCAATTAGTTCCCCTATAGGTTTTAAAGGTTCCCCTGTCGTCCTATTCTGATTGGCCGGGTTTTTGCCGACCAATAGAATAGCTTTCAGAATTTTAATTACTGTATTTCCCCGGGAATTTCCAATATCCTAATTCTTGAATTATGATTTGGAAAAGGGTTTTTTTTATTATTTTTTATTTTTGTTTTGTGAAACTCTTTCTGAGAATTTTTTCCGCCTTTATAAAGGCGATTTTTTTAATTTTTAATCCGCCCCGGACCCTCTTTAATGATTTTCCCCTATTCCCAGGGAAATCCCCCCTCGGGAAAACAAAGTCCCCGCACTGGGCCCCAAAAGTCCCGGGGACGTTTCCCCCCCCACACTGGCGAAGGGCAGGGAACAATTTCCCCACATGTATGAGCGCAGCTCCCCGGAAGGCGGGAAAAACTTAGGTGCAGCGCCGCACGGCCCCATTTTCCCCCGCATTGCGCCCCCACACCCGGGGGGATGGGGGAGTTTTTTGTTGGTGCATACCTCGGGCGGGAATCATAGGGCAGCGCCGCACTTCCCCCTAAGTCCCGCACTGCGCCCAAAAAAAATTGGGGGGCGCGGCCCGAAATTTACATGGAATGTAGAGCCAAGCCCCGGCCCCCGACATAAATCCCGGCGCAGATTTCGCCGGGAAAACCGGGGGGAAAGGGGCGCCCCGACGGGCGAGCTTCATACATGGGCGCCCTATGTGCAGATGGTTGATTTTTTTTCCACCCAGGTGCCCTTGTACCCTTTTTCCCATTGAATCTATGAACCTGTTCTTCTACAGGTCAAAGAATTTTTTTCACTTTTAGCTATAAATGAAATTCTGGCTCAGGTAAACCAATTTTTAAAGGGCTTCTACCTTTTCCCCGCAAACAATGCCCCTGGTTTTTCCGATCAAAAGTCCTAAATGTGTAGGGAAACATCGGTTTGTAGTGCGACACCCTCCGCCCCGCCCCCCGATCTCAGGCACTTTACAAAGCATTTCTTTTCCGGGGGGGTTTAGGCTGTTTCCCGAAGAACCCCCCCTGCCCCGTCCCCCATGATGTCGGATGACACCCTTTTGGGGGTTCGGCACAAGTTCGGGAAAAAAGTTCGTGCTCACAGGGCCCTCCCCGGGAAAATTTCTTGGGGTTTCTGCAGCTGGAGCCATCAGTGACCCGGTGTTAAATTTTTGATAGCAGTGCCTGGGTATTCTGACCCCAAGAGGCAAAACTGGGAAACTCCGGGCCCGGTGCAAAAAAGTGAAATGGGCCCCCCAGTAACCCTATTCCCCCTTACAATACTGGTACTTCCCATGTGTCAAGAAGGGCTTTTTTTGGGCCCCCTCAGGCCTTTCAGGGCCCATTTGCGGTTTGAAACCTTCCCGCACCCCCTTTTAGCTAACCCCCCCCCTCCCCGAACCCCCCCCTTTTCCTTAGCATGACCAACTTTCTCTACAGGGAGGTTCTGTCCCGTTTTTTGCTGCCCTGTAGCCCCGCTGTTTGGCCCCTTTTGATTGGGGTGCAAGGTTTTTTTTTTATTGGGGGTTTTTTTTCGCCATTTTTTGCCCCCCGGTCCCTGCCCCCCTTTCAAATTGGAAAATTTTTCCAGCTGCTGCCAAATAAAGTTGGGAAAAACGTGAGGGCCCCACACCTTCCTCTACCGGGGGAAATTCAGTAAACCAAATTCCAAGGGGCTTCCCCAAGCCAGGGCAGAACCTCTTGGAAAAAGGGGCAGAGGGGGACTTCAGAAAAGCATGCAAATGGCCCTCCTCAATTTATTGTGGCAAAAAAATCAGGGATGGCCCCGTACCAATTTTTGTATGTGTGGGTGTGTAGATTGGTTTTTCTCAAAACCAGTAGCCCCCATTTTAACCCCCCCAACCTGGGCCCCTACAAAGTAAAAGATTTTTTAAATACAAATTTTTAAAGTAATTGCATTTAAAAAAAAAAGTCAAGCTGCTGCAAAACCTCACAATTTGACTCCTACAGAGGAAATTCTATTCCAAGTGGGACTAAAAAATGCAAAAGAGATTTTTAAAAAAAAAGTAATATGTTCCAAACCAATTTTTTCCCCCCTTCCCTTTGTGTTTACAGTAAACCCGTTGGGGGTGGAGACACAGATTGCACTTTCCCAAATTTAGAGGTTCCACAGCAAACGGGGCTTTTAAAAGTCAATTTAAACAACATAAATTTTTCCCGAAGGGCAAGTTTGGATTCACTTTTAAAAAAAAACACCTGCAACAGCTGGGATATGAACAAAGTTAAAAATAATTGGTATCACCAGATCAATCAATTTAAAATATAACAGCGAAAGCTATAAAATAAAAATAAGAATAATAGTACCCAGCACAAAGAGTTTGTTTTCTTTCTTTTTTTTATTCTTTTTTTGTCGTTTCTTCTCAGAAAAAAAAGAATGTATCCAAAACCACTACTAATAAAAAGTGTACTTCAGCCAGCAAGTGGTAGAGGGCAATATTTGCCTTATTAGCTTAGGGCTTCAAAATACAGCAATACTCCTATGGGCATGTCCCCACGGCAGGTTTTTTAGCCAGTTTTACAGACAGTTTTCGGTTTTAAAAGCCGTCTATAAACCGACTGTCAAACTTTATCACGGAAAATCCATGCAGAGGTCTGAAAAACATTGAACTTGTTAATTCTTCCACCCGGTTTTCAGGTGGAACATGAACAGGTCAACGCGAAGGGGGAAAGGGATTTTCTCCACAAATCGGGGAGAAAAGCCGTCCCCCTGAGGCCGTACATGGCCATAGAACAGAGCACATACCGGTTGGATAATCCGACCAGTATTTGCTCTGTGCCGTGTAAACGGCCCATATCATTGGAAGTAGCACTGAATATCTGTTTACCACAGTATAAGGCTGCAGGTTAGTAACAAACATGTGTTTAACATGTGCTACTGTGGCACTCTGGTATGTGTAGTAACACAGCAGCTGTCTGTACAATGCTTCTGGGAAACTACAAGGGCCAGCATGCTACACAACACATGTTAAACACATGTTCTAATCTACACCCATATGATTAGTTACTACTGGTTGTAGATTAGTACATGTGTTTAAATGGGTTGTACTGTACTAAGTAAGGTGTGCTGTATCAATATTATTTTCTTGAAAGCCAGAAAGTAAGGTGAAATATTGTAAACAGGGCTGCAGACAGCAATACAAATGTAAAAGGGGTGTTAACTCTTCCCTGTGCTATCCAAAACTAAAAATAAATAAATTAATAAACATACCTGTTCCGACTTACATACAGATTCAACTTAAAGGGGTTGTCTCACTACAAGTATTGCTTTTTATGTTAAATATCTTGGAAAAAGGTCCTAGATATCCCCTCTTGTATGGACTGCATCAGCATCTCAGGTCGCTATGGCTACAGACCTGTTCAGTTTCTCATGACAGGCTTCCAGCGATGGTCGCTATAGCTACAGACCTGGCTTCTACTGTAGCTTAGTAGAAGCCAGTAAACACGCCCCTGAATTCAAAATAAAACCAAGAAAACAGGACTGAGGTAACATGAATCAATGTAGTGAGTCAACCCCTTTAAGAACAAACCTACAGTCCCTATCCCATACATAACCAGGGAACTGCCTGTAATGTGTGAGTGGCTTCTACACAGACTCTGACAGATATGAAAAGATGTTGCTGGAGATAGTAATACTGGAGACATTTTGCTCCTCAATAAACTAATGTTACCTGGATACCAGGGGTCACATAACCTGTGTGGTGGTCACATGATAAGACTCTGCTAGAAGTTAGTAATACTGGAAGAAGTTCTGCTCCACAATAATCTTACTGTTATTCTGTAAACTAGGTGTCACATGACCTGTGGGATGTTCACATGATAAACCTGCTGGAGTAGTAATACTCTGAGAAGTTCTGCTCCTCAATCTACAGTTACCTGGAATACCAGGGGTCACATGACCTGTGTGGGTGGTCCACATGGATAAGACACTGCTGAAGGTTAGTAAATACTGGAGAAGTTCTGCTCCTCAAATCTACTGTACCTGGATACCAGGGTCACATGACTCTGTGATGGGTGGTCACATGAAAGACGCCTGCAGAGGATTATAACTGGAGAAGTTCTGCTCCATACATACACGACAGTTACCTGGATACCAGGGGTCCCATGACCTGTGTGGTGGTCACATGATAAGACATTGCTGAAGGTGATTAATACAGGAGAAGTTCTGCTCCTCAATAAATGCTGGGGGTTGTTACCTGGATACATGGGTCATATACCTGTTGTGGTGGTCAGAATGACAGATGCAGCTGGAGGTATTAATACTGGAGAATTTCTGCTCCTCAATCAATCTACTGTTACCTGGATACCATGAAGTCCACATGACGTTGGGTGTCACATGATAAAGCTGCTGGATGTGGTAATACAGGATAAGTTCTGCTCCTACATACATATGTTTTGGGGGAGTTTTTCTGGGTTTTTTTTTTGTTTGTGGGGGTTTTTTTTTGTTGTGGGGGGTTTGTTTGGGGGTGGTTTACCTGGATACCAGGTCCCATGAACCTGTGTGGTGGTCACACGATAAGACATCTGAAGGTATGTAATACGGAGAATTACTGCTCTCAATAATCCTATTGATTTACCTGGATACCAGTGGTCACATGACCTGTGTGGTGGTCAGATGATCAGATGCTGCTGAAGGTAGTAACACTGGAGAAGTTCTGCTCCTCAATAATCTACTATTACCTGGATACAAGGGGTCACATGACGTTTGTGGTGGTCAGATGACCAGACGCTGCTGGAGGTAGTAATACTGGAGAAGTTCTGCTCCTCAATAATCTACTGTTACCTGGATACCAGGGGTCACATGACCTGTAGTGTGGTCACATGATAAGACTCCTGCTGACGGTATAATACTAGAGAAGTTCTGCTCCTCAAAAATCCTACTGTACCTTGATACCAGGGGGTTCACAAACCTGGTGGTGGTCACATGATAAGACGCTGCTGGAGGTAGTAATACTCGAGAAGTTCTGCTCCTCAATCTGCTGTTACCAGGATACCAGGGGTCACATGACCTGTGTGGTGGTCACATGATAAGACATTGCTGAAGGTAGTAATACTGGAGAAGTTCTGCTCCTCAATAATCTGTTGTTACCTGGATACCAGGGGTCATATGACCTGTGTGGTGGTCAATATCAGAAGTGCTGCTGGAGGTAGTAACTACTGGAGAAGTTCTGCTCCTCATAATTCTCTGTTACCTGAGTACCAGGGGGTCCACATGACTTTGGGTATCACAGAAAAGATGCTGCTGAAAGGTGGGTAATACGGAATAAGTTCTGCTCCTCCAGACACTACTGTACCCTTGTATACCAGGGTCCCATGACCTGTGTTGGAGGTCACATATAAGACAGCTGAAGTAGTAATACTGGAGAATTTCTGCTCCTCAATAATCTACTGTTTACTCTGGATACCAGGTGTCACATGAGCTGTGTGGTGGTCCACATGATAGACGCTGCTGGAGGAATTAATACTGGAGAAGTTTTCTGCTCCTCAATTCTACTTTACCTGGATAACAGGGGTCACATGACCTGTGTGTGGACACATGATAAGACATTGCTGAAGGTAGTAATACTGGGAGAAAGTTCAGCTCCTCATAATCTGTTGTTACCTTGATACCAGGTGTCATAATGACCTGTGTGTGGTCAGAATGATCAGATTGCTGCAGGAGTAGTAATACTGTAGAATTTGCTGCCTCCTCAATAACTTCTACTGTTACCTGGATACCAGGAGTCACAAGACTTTGGGGTGAACACATTGAAAAATGTCATGTCTGAGGAGTAATCTGATAAGTATCTCTCCTCCATACACAACGTGTTACCTGGATACAGGGTCCCATGAACTGAGTGGTGGTCCAATGATAAACATTGCTGAAGGTATAATACTGGAAATTTCTGCATCCTCAATAATCACAGTAACCTGGATACCAGAGGTCACATGAACCTGTGTGGTGGTCACATGAAAAGACTCTGCCCTGAAGGTAGTAATACTGGAGAAGGTCTGCTTCCTCAATAATCTACGTTACCTGTGATACCAGGGTCACATGACCTGAGTGGTGTACACATGATAAAATGCTGCTGGAGTGTAGTGAATACTGGAGAGTTCTGCTCATCAATCTACTGTTTTACCTGGATACCAGGGTCCACATGAACCTGTTTGGTGTACATGATATAGACATTGCTGAAGTAGTAATACTGGAGAATCAGCTCCTCAATAATCTGTGTTTACCTGTATAACCAGGAGTCATATGACATGTGTGGTGGTCAGATGACAGATGCTGCTGGAGGTATAATACTGGGTGAAGTTCAGCTCCTCAATAAACTCCTGTTACCTGGATACCAGGAGTCACATGACTTTGGGAGATCACATTGGAATATGGAAGCTGCTGGAGGTGGTAATACTGGGATAGTTCTGCTCCTCCATACCTACTGTTACCTGGATACCAGGGTCCCACTGACCTTGTGGTGGTCACATGATAAGACATTGCTGAAGGTAGTAATACTGAGAAGTCCTGCCTCAATAACTACTGTTACCTGATAACCAGGTGTCCATGACCTTGTGGTGTCACATGATAAGACGCTGCTGAGGTAGTAATACTCGAGAAGATTCTGCTCCTCAATCTGCTGTTACCTGATACCAGGGGTCACATGACTGTGTGGTGAGTCACATGATAAGACTCTCTGAAAGGAAGTAATTACTGGAGAAGGTCTGCTACTCAATAATCTACTGTACCTAGGATACCATGGTCACATGACCTGTGTGGTGGTCACATGATAAAATGCTGCTGTGAGTATAATACTGGAAGAAGTTCTGCTCCTCATCTACATGTTACCTGTGATACCATGGGTCCACAGTGACCTGTGTGGTGGTCACATGATAAGACATTGCTGAAGGTAGTAATACTGGAGAAGTTCTGCTCCTCAATAATCTGTTGTTACCTGGATACCAGGGGAAATATGAGCTGTGTGGTTGTCAGATGATCAGAAGCTGCTGGAGTAGTAAATACTGAGAAGGTCTGCTACCTCAATAAATCTACTGTTACTGGGATACCAGAGTCACATGACTCTTGGGGTGATCACATGAAAAGATGCTGCTGGAGGTGGTAATACAGGATACAGTTCTGCTCTCCATACACTACTGTTACCCGGGAAACCAGGGTCCCATGACCTGTGGTGGTCACATGATAAGACATTGCTGAAGGTAGTAATACTGGAGAAGTTCTGCTCCTCAAAAATCTATTGTTACCTGGATACCAGCAGAGCCGTCTTAACAGCATTGTGGGCCCCTGGGCAGCGCTGTGAACTGGGCCCCCCAACCAACGCAGAAAACAGATGTACGCAGATACAGAACACATCACTTATACCAAAAAGTAAACACCATAAAAACAAACACGCAAAACACGGTGCAAGTAAATTTTGACATTTCCGCAACCCCACTTTTTTTTCTGATTCCCAGCACATGCTTACATGATGCGTTCATGCAACCTATTAAAACTAACATCTTGACCACACAAAAAACTAGCCCACATGTGTCTATGTAGTATAAAAATAAAAAACACTCTTTATGCAGAAATTAACAATACCCCAACCAGGGCCGTATTTACCTCATTCAGCTCTAGCTTGAAAACGCCCTCAACCTAAAGAGATTCACACAACGTATTAAGTAAATTGTGGGACAGGCATATGGCATACAATGGATTGGCTTAGAATACGCAGGGACAGCATTATGGCGTACAATGGATTGGCTTAGATACACAGGAGACAGCATATGACATACACTGATTGGCTTAGATACGCAGGGCCAAACATAGATGCATACACCTCCCCCCACTCCCTAACAACAAACACCCCCCATTCCTAACACCACACATCCCCACACACTCTTAACACGCACACACTCCCACCATTCCCCACGACCGACCTCCCTTCCCACCCCTAACAACCTCCCCCCACACCCCCCACACCTCTAACACCCCCCACACCCCTAACAACCCCCACACCTCCCCCACCCCTAACACCTCCCCCCAGCAACCCCCAACACCTTCCCAAAAACACCCCTAACACCTCCCTCCACCCCCAACACCTTCCCCAAACACCTAACCCAACCAACCCCCACCCCTAACACCTCCCGCACCCCAACACCTCCCCCCACCCACCACTAACACCCCTCACAACTCCCTCCCCCCACCCCCTAACACCCCCCAACACCTCCCCCCACCCCTAAACAACCCACCCAACACCTCCCGCCCCAACACCCACAAACACCCTCCCCCCACCCCCACACACCTCCCCAACACCTCCCCCCACCCCAACACCCACAACACCTCCCACCACCCCTAACATCCCCCAACACCTCCCTCCACCGCCCAACACCCCACCCCCCAACACCTTCCTCCCACCCCTAACCCCCCCCAACACTCCCCCCAACACCCCTCCCCCACACGCCCGAACACCACTAACAACCCCCACACCAACCCCCCCACCCCACAACACCTCCCCCCCCCAACACCCCACAAAACCGTCCCCCCCCAACACCCCACAACACCCCCCCCACCCATAACACCCACACAACACCTCCCCCCACCCATAACACCCCACAACACTCCCCCACCACAACACCTCCCCCACACCATATACACCCCCCAAACACCTCTCCCCACCACCGCCCACCCACCTAACACCCCACAACACCTCCCCCCACCCCTAACACGCCCGCAACACCTCCCCCCACCCCTAACACCCCCCAACCCCCTCCAACACCTCTCCGCACCCCAACACCTCCCCCACACCACTAACCACCCCACACACCGTCCCCCACCCCTAACACCCCCCCAAAACCTCCCCCCACCCCTAACACCCCCCAACACCTCCCCCCCCAACCACCCCCCAAACACCTCTCCCCCAACCCAACACCTCGCCCTAGGCCAGTCAAACACCTCCCCCAACGCCAACACCCCACAACACCGTCCCCCCACCCCTAACACACCCCCAACACCTCCCCCCCACCCCCAACAACCCCCCCGCCCCCCCAACACCTCCTCCCACCCAAACACCCCCAACACCTCCCCCACACCAATCTAACAACCCCCCACACCTCCCCCCACCCCACAAAACCCCCCCCAACAGTCCCCACAACACCTCCCCCCCAACACCCCACACACCACACCCCACCCATAACACCCACAACACCTCCCCCCACCATAAACACCCCCAACACCTTCCCCCCACCCCCAACACCTTCCCCCACACCATATAACACCCCCCAACACCTCATCCCCCACCCCAAACACCCCACAACACCTCCCCCCAACCCCACCCACCGTTCCCCCCACCCTTAACACCCCCCTAACACCTCCCCCCCCAACCCCTACACCCCAACAACACCTCCCCCACCCTAAACACCTCACAACACCTCCCCCCACCCCTAACACACCCCAACCCCACAACACCTCCCCACATCCCACCACCTCCCCCACACCTAACACCCCCCACACCTCCCCACCCCTAAACATCCCCAACAACCTCCCCCCACCCAACAACTCCCCCCACACTCCCTAACACACCCCCAACACCCCCACCTCCCCCCACCTCCCCCCCACCCCTAAACACTCCCACAACACCTCCCACACCCCTAACTCCCACAACACCTCCCCCACCCTACAACCCTCAAAAACACCTCCCCCCACCCCTAACACACCCACAACACCCTCCCACCCCTACAACTCCCCCACACCCCTAATCACCATCCCCCAACACCTCCCCCACCACTAACACCCCCAACACCTCTCCCACACCACTAACACCCCACAACACCTCCCCCCAACCCCAACAAACCCCCCAACACCCCGAACACCACACAACACCTCCCCCCACCCCTAACACCCCCCAACACCTCCCCCCACCCCTGACACTGCTGTGCGGCCGAGGAGCTGCCAGAGGAGTGTCCCAGGGCTGGCAGCGTGATGACGTCATGCCATCAGTGTCGGACAGAAGAGGCCGGCGCTCGGTTGGGGAAGGAGGTCCACGCCGAGCATATAGAGACTGACCGGGAGCTGAGCTGCGAGGAAGCGAGAGACAGGGGAGTAAGTGATTTCTTATTATTTTTTTTACATTTAGTGAAGTCTTGTCCTACGCCCTGCCTGCCTATAGATCACCCTAAAGCTCTGTCTTACTATATATGGCCCCTATAGATCACCTTAAAGCCCTGCATGATTATATGGGGGCTCCTATAGACCACCCTAAAGCCCTGCCAGACTATATACGGCCCCTATAGACCAATCTAAAGACCTGCCTGACTATATATGGTCCACTGTAGACCACCCTAAAGCCTTGCCTGACTATATATGGCCCCTATAGATGACCCTAAAGCCCTGCCATCCTATATGTGGGGCCCCAATAGATCCACCCATTAATTCCCTGCCTTACTATATGGGGGCCCCTATAGACAACCCTAAAGCCCTGCCTGACTATATATGGCCCATATATACCACCCTAAACCCCCTGCCTGCCTATATGGGGGCCCCTATAGGAAACCCTAAGTCTTGCCTGCCTATATGGGGATTCCTACAGACCACCCTAAGCACTGCCTGCCTATATTGGGGCCACTATAAACTACCCTAAGCACTGCCTGCCTACATGGGGGCCCTATAGCCAACTTTAAGCCCTGCCAGCCTACATATATGGCCCCTATAGACTACCTAGGCCCTGCCTGCCTGTATGAGGCACCTATAAACTACCTAAGACCCTTGCCTGCCCTATATGGGCAACCTATAGACTACCTAAAGATCTTCCAACCAATATGGGCCCCAATTGATTGATCCTAAGCCGCTTGCCGCCTGCCTAAATCGAGGCCCCTATAGATTACCCTAAGCCCTCCTGTCAATATATATATGGCCCCTATAGCCTATGCTAAGTCCTGCCTGCCTACATATATGGTCCCTTTAGACCACCCTAAGCCCTGCATGTCTGGAGGTTTGTACAGAGGTGGGGGACAGGGAGTGAGGTGCTGAAAACGTGAGGATTCTAAGATATCTGTGTCCAAATCTGCAGGGACGAGTGGTGGACAGGAGAATTCATCATGGCGGTCTGGACTAAATGCAGAACAACAGGGAAAGTCAGCGACTTGTCAGAGAAACGTCACCTGTGAGTGACAAGATGTAACTGCACTGTAATCATTAATGTCTGCAGAGTCTGTGTACACTGTGTCTACAAACCATATTGTGACTGTATGGGGGTAATAACAGTCCTGTAAAACCCTTTTGCTTCTGAAGGAGAGTTTGCAGTACAGCCAAACAGCATTGTGGAAAGGTTTAAAAGGCCTGAGCATTTTGGCGAGTGAACGAGTCCCATTGCGAGTGTTTTTCTTTAAGTGTGTTTTATCTTTTAAGTGAGGAGTATTTGAGAATTGAGATACTTAGATTTGTGGTGAGTTATAGGGGGCAGTATTGTATTACTTATTATTAAATTTAAGTTCATATATTCTTTTTGGTATCATCCCCATGAGTACCATGTTTGGACAATGCAGTCCGGGCTGCACACCTGTGCAATGTAGCCATCCTTGAGGCAACAGTTTACGAGGGGTGCATACTGCTAGTTGCAAGATGTGGTGGCACATCTGCGACATTTAGAGCGAACAGGATCTAAATAGCAAGTGGCGACTCTGATATCCAATGCACGCCAACTTGGAGAGCGAGCCCGTTCAGCCCACAGATCAAGTCACTCGCCGGTGTAGATACTGGGGAGGGTGGTAGCATGGAGCGTGCAGGAACATAAGGCACTAGATGGTAACATAAGAAAGAAGGCAGAGGAAGAGTGTCAGGGAGCTAGTCCTAAACTGGTACACCCCCCAACAAAATTTGCAAGATTATGCGGAATGAGGGGGAATGTCGGTTCAGAAAATAGCATTGCTGCAGCAAGACACTACCCCTATCTGCTCCAGTAAGATGGGGAATAAGGATGCAGGTCAGGCTAGACAGGTGCTAGTAGTTGGACTCCCAAAATTAGGGCACAGACCGGGAAATCTGCCACAAAGACCGGGATCTCGAACAGTGTGTTGTTTGACCTGGGGCCCCGGGTTTCGACATATCCGGGATCGGATTGACATATTGCGGGTGGCGGCTGGTGAGAATCCAGCTGTCATGGACCACATGGCACCAATGACAAAGTTAGAGGTAGGTGGAGTTCCTTAAAAACGAATTCAGGGACTTAGGCCAAAACTCAGAGGCAAGGACCTCCCTAGGTAATATTTTCAGAAATATTACCTGTTTCCAACGAGCCACTACCAGAGAGGCAGCGGGAGATTAGAGAAGTGAATAAGTGGCACAAAAATTGGTGTAGGAAAGAGAGGATTTGTGTTTTTGGAGAACTGGGCTGACTCTGTCTTGAGGCTACTAGACACTATCTAGGGATGGCTGCACCTAACAAAGGGGAGGGAGGCAGCTGTATTGGGGGACAAAATGGCCAGGAAGTATGGAGGAATATTTAAACTAGGGACAGGGGGGGGGAGAGGAGAGGGTAACTACACATTAGCATGCAAGATAGTGATAGATAGAGACAGGGAATTAGAATAAAGACAGGGGGTGGAGTGGTAGGGAGGGTTGTAGCAATATGATAAAAATAACAGGTATAAAGGAATAAAAACAGAAAAATCAAAAAATTTCATGCTGACCAATGCCAGGAGTCTGAACCAACAAAAATTAATGAACTAGAATATTAATAGCTAAGAAAAATATGACATAGTGGGGATAACAGGAGACATGGCTGGACGAGCAGCTACGACTGGGCGGTTAACTTGCAGGTTTCAGTCTATTTAGAAAGGATCGTAAAGACCGAAGGGGGAGGTGTCTGTCACAATGTAAAATACCTGGTCAGAAGCCAACACTGGCGGGCAAGAGATATAGGTACAAGGTCATGAAACATGTGGAATCAATTATGGGTACATATACAGGGGGTAAACAATAACCAATATAATACTAATAGGGTCTGCTATAGCCCACCAAATATAACAGAACCCCATGGAAGATGTTTACTCCACCAGGCAAATAGATAGGCGCTAATCAAATGAGGTTATTAATATGGGCGACCTTAACTATCCAGACAACAAATGGGAATCTGAATCATGTAGCTCTCAAAAGGAAACATGTTTTTGATCAATAACCCCATAATTGATAAATACTACTTTGCCAAATGGAGCAAGAACAGACTATAGGAAAGGGCCCTCAGACCTTAAATTAACTAATAGACCTGACAGAAGTAACAAAAGGTTCAGGTGAGGGGCACCTATGGAATAGTGACCCATGAATATAATAAATTTTCCGTTAACCTTTCAATAGAGTTTTTTGTCAAGGAGCCACAAAAACACCTGAAATTTAGAAGGCTAATTTTATTCTGCTCTAGGGAGGCCCTACAACCGAATTACATGGGAAAAGTGTTTTAAATATGGCAGAACTAAAAATAAAAGGGATATTTTAAAAACAGTTTGATCCTAAGGCTACACTGTGAGAGGTACATTCCTTAAGGAAATAAAAAAATTTAGGAAACAGGGAAAAAACCCAATGTGGATCAACAGGGATGTAAAAGGAGGCAATAAAAACAAAAGAAATGCGTTTCACGACTACTAAAAACAGGAAGGCAGTGATAGAGGCACTAATAAGCAATAGGGAAAAAAAAAATGTGTAAAATAAAGATAAAGGAAGCAAAGCAGGAGTCGGAAAGACATATTCCTATATAAAGTAAAACTAACCCACAAAATTATTTATAACTATATAAATAGTAAAAAAATAAACGGAAAATGTTGCCCTTTGAAAAATACTGAGGGAGAGACAGTAGAGGCTAAGAGAAAAAAGCAAACGTATTAACACTTTTTTCTCCACTGTATTTACCGAGGAGGAAGACCTTCCTGTTTTGAACAGAGAAGAGTGTGGTACACTCCCAACTTAAAAGTTTCTTTGTCTAACCCAGGAAGAAGTGCAGCTCCGTCTTGGAAATTAAAATAGACAAATCCCCAGGACCAGATGGCATACCACCCTGGTCCTAAGAGAGTTTAAGTGATGATCCAAGATAGGCCCCTATTCTAATATATTCATGGACTGGTCTAATAACGGGGTATGGTCCCCAAAGTATTGGCGCATAGCAAATGTGGTGCCAATAATCAAAAAGGGGTCAAAAATGATCCACGGAAGACTATAGGCTCAGTAAGCTTAACCCAGTTGAGGGTAAAAATATTGAAGGCTTTCTCAGAGATGCTATCTTGAGTATCTCACTGAAAATATAAATGTATAACGCCGTTCCACACGATCCATGAAGGGGATCGTCCTTTCAGACTATCTCATCAGCTTCATGAGGAAGTCAGAGCTAGACTGGATCGGGCCGGGGGTGAGGCACTGGATGTCATATATCATAGATTTTCTAAAGCATTTGTATACGTGCCACATAAAAGGTTGGTAAATAAAATGAGAATGCTTTGGACTGGGGAAAATGTGTGCAAGAGTGGGTAGTAACTGGCTCACAGATAGAAAACAAAGGTTAGTAATTAAAGGTACATACACATACTGGATCGCTGTATACTAGTGGGGTTCCACAAGGGTCATATTGGGCTCTATCCTCTTTAACATTTTCATTAATGATCTTAACACACAGGGAATACACCGTAGAATATCCATATATGCATACTATACAAAGCACTGTAAATTAATCAACACAATAGAAGGATATTTAAAAAAATGTAATTACAAAGGGATCGATAAGTTGGAGGCCTGGGCAGAAATGGCAGATGATGTTAAACACTGCTAAATGCAAGGTTTATCACATGGGGAAGAGAAATCCATTACATGATTATCATGTTAAAGGAAAAACACTGGGTAAAGTGACATGGAGAAGGAACTTGGGAATCCTGGTGGAAGAAAACATAATTGTATCAGCCATGTCCAGGCTAGAGCAGCCAAAGCAATAGGATCTGGGTGCATTAAAAGGGGCATAGATGTCACATGATGAAACATTATTCTCCCTTTATACCAAGTCATCTGGTTGAAGACCACACAGGAATATTGTGTAACATTTTGGGCACCAGTGCACAGGAAAGACATTGTTAGAGCTTGAAGCAGGTACAAATGCGGGCAACAAAAATAATAAAAGGACTGGGTGGACTACAGTAAACAGAAATATTGGCAAGATTATGGTATTTAAGTTTTAGAGAAAAGAAGGCTTCGGGGGGACATAATAAATATGTTTAAATACAACAAAATTGTCAATATAGAGAATCTCCTTACCCAAGAATTATTTATACACAGGGCTTGTATCAATAACAAGGGGGCAATCCTTTTACGTCTGAGGAACGAAAGTTTCTACATAAACATGAAAGGGATTCCTTTACTGTAAGGAGCAGTGAGAACTATGGAATTCTCTGCCAAGAGGACTGGTCGCATGGTGAACTTCAATAACATCGTTCAAAAAGGGTTTGGATGCATTTCTGGAGCGTATAAAATTAACAAGTTATAGTGACTAGGAATAAGGAGAGGGTCATTAGATCAGGGATTTTTCCGATTGCCAGATTGGAGTCAGGAAGGAATTTTTCTCTAAAATGAGGACAATTGGCTTCTACCTCTTGGGGGTTTTTGCCTTCCTCTGGATCAAACACCTTAGCACAACAGGCTGAACTAGATGGACGACTTGGTCTTTTTAGTACTACAAACTATGAAACTATGAAACTATGAAACCTGTGTACACAGGTCTCTACCACTATATGGCCAGTGTATGGAGGTAATATACAGTCTGCAGAGTCTGGGTTCACTGGTCTCTACCACTATATGGTCATTTCTGTATGGAGGTGTAAATCTACAGTCCTGTAGAGCCCCTGGCACGAACTGAAACCTACCACTATATGGTCACAAATATGGCGGCAACTATTGGTCTTTGTATACTGAACAGTAAACGAATAGGGTTATTATATCAATCACTATGTGGTAGTAATTGTGGTCATTTTTCCCCTGGCTTAATAATCATGTTCCTTATTAAGATGGGCGAATTGATTTTACGAAGTTGAATTCTTAGATTTTCAGGAAAACTTCGGTTTCCGGAACGAAGTTCGAACTTTGGGGTACTACGCATTAACGAAGTGGGTGCTTCTTGATTGATAAAATGGCTGCGAGCACATTGGCCTTTTATACATGGGGCCAAAGAACTCTGGGAGAAGAAGGGCATAGCCTACATGACAATGTGCAGAGATGAAGCCAATCAGAGACCCCGGGGGATTTGTGATGTCACCCCACATATAAGTCCGGGCGCGACATGGGGGCTCATAACCGCTCTCAAATGTTTCTGATTAGGGAAGGGGGCTGCCGGGCGCTCATGATACTGATTTCTAAAGAAATCTTTTCATAAGCGATTTTTTGGGGGTTTCAAAAGCTTTTTTCAGAAATGCTTCTCTTAAAGTTCTAATTTTTGATTTTGTGGGGGGGATTGGATCTGAAGTCCATTTTTTTTGGTTTCAGTGCAGTGCTTACATTTTAATGCTCTTGCTCCAGCACATTGGGTTTTTCCAAAGGGGGACCTAAGCCCGTTTTTGTTGTATCATTTAAAGAAACAGCGTTTTTACAATACAAATACCACTTCATTTTGGCTGCTCAATTATTTTGCGCAATTTACATCCAGTGGTTAATTAAGCGTTTTTTCTGCTGCTGTGGTGACTAAAAGAAAACGTTTATTTCACCGCCAAAAAATTTACTTTTTTCCCTGTAGCAAATTCACAAGAAAGGTTAATTACAAGTTTTCCTTTTGTTGTGTAGCATAGAAAACAACCCAAATTGTAACACGCTACAAAGCTCGTAGTTTTTGGTTGCTCAATTCTTTTGCGCAATTTACATCCAAAGGTTAATAAGTATTTTTTGCAGTTGTACTCAGTAAAAGAAACTTTTTTTCACCCCACAGAAGAAATTCTGTAGATAATTCATATCCGAAGGTTAATAAGCCCGTTTGTGCTTTTATATTCAGTAAAATACACAGAGTTTTTAAACGGCACATACAAGTCAATTTTTTCTGCCCATTTGTGGAGCACAATTTATATCCAAGGGTTACCCAAGCTTCTTAGTGGGTTCATTTGGAGTCAAATACAGGGTGTATTTATCATATACAGATATCTTTATCAAACAGTGCCTGTACATTTTAGAACAAACAGTATGTCAGACAGAGAGGTGGCAGGCTCTTCACCTGCGAGTGGCAGAGGCACAAACATTCCAGGCCCAGGTCGCAGCACAGCAAGGGGACGTCGCAGCAGGGGTCACTCGGTGAGGCCACAACTGCCGCTGTCATCTAGCGGCCGTGTGCTGACTAGCAACCCAAGGGTTCTTGATTGGTTGACTAGGTCATCCACTTCCTCCCAGATGACATCTGACAACCCCAGCCAAGAGTCGGTGGGAACGTCAGACATAACCCTTAGTTGCATGGCCCGGGAGCGGGTCAGCGGCCCTCACCTGTCCTCAACCCGCCTCTGTCCCGTCCGGTTCCCTCAGCCAGAGATCTACTATGTGGTCTGGGCTCAGCGCCACTATTTAGCGAGGATGAACAATTGAGGAGGGCAGTCAGCAGCTACTTCGCAGCAAAGAAATGGGCCAATATCCCCTGCTTCTTGCAGTAGGCGGCAAAGTATAGATGTGGAGAGTGGCATGGGAGGTGATGTTGTGAGGGGTCAACCTCACAAGACCGGTGATGAGGACAGCAGTGAAGATGAAACACAAATAGATGATGATGTAGCCGACCGCACTTGGGAGCCGGGTGATGCAAGGGCTTCATCATCGTCAGGAGAAGAGGGCGTCAATTTGCGCATCAGGCAGTGGCGCAGCCAGCAAGTGGGTTGTGTGGCCGTGAATCAGCAGGGTAGCAGCAGTGTGAGGTCGGGAGCCAAGTGGCCACGGAGTAGAAGACCCGCTTCGCAGGTCCAAGAAAGTAGCGGCACAGGGGCTCAGCGACGCAGCGGCGGTAGTAGTCACTCAGTGCGTAGCGTTGGCGGTAAAATCCGATACTCGGCGGTGTGGCAGTTCTTTGCTAAGACACCGGAGGTGCCGAATATGGGTATATGTAGATCTGTAGGCAGAAAGTGAAGGTGGCCGGGAGCTAACGTGGGCACCACGGCCCTGCGTCAACACATGCTGCGCCACCATCCAGTGGCCTGGGAGAAATGTGGATCAGATGAGGTGGACCCTCCAGCTGCCGCGGCAACAGAAGCAGCAGCGCCCAGTGGCACGCATGCCATTGCAGCCAGTCAAGGCTCCACCACCTCTGCAGAAGGGAGCTGTTTCTCTTTGACTCATCTCCAGTCCAGTTGCTCTGCTCCTCGCTACTCATGGCGCCAGCAGTCGTTCAGCGAGGCGATTGCAAAGAGACAACAGGATGCGTCCAACCATCCTAAGGTGCAGCACCTGACCATGCTCCTGTCCAAGTTGTTGATACAGCAGTCCCTTACTTTCCAAATGGTGGACTCTGCACCATTCAGAGAACTAATGGCTTGTGCCGAGCCGAGATGGAGAGTTCCAAGCCGTAAATTCTTTTCCAAAAAGGCAGTACCAGCACTTCATAAATATGTAGAACAGAAGGTGGGCCAGTCCTTGAGTTATTGGTTTGTTCCAAGGTGCACGGCATCGCGGACGTCTGGAGCTGTAACTACGGTCAGGGCCAGTACATGTCCTTTACGGCCCACTGGATGAATGTTCAGAAGATTCTGAAAATGGCCAGGAAATTGTGCATGCACTACATCCATTCCTACAAAGCCACGAACACCCTCCTCGAGGTGCAGCGGCAGAACGGCCTCCCCCAACACACTCTGATATGCGATGTTTCCACCCATTGGAATACCAGCTCCATCAGCAACAACCTAAGTCTGGAGTCACTGATGAGCAGCTTCCTTCACCCACCTAGTGAGGAGGCATCGCCAGTCAGCAGCAGACCTGGGGCAGACCTGAAACCAAGGTTTGTGACCTACTTGGACAGCACTCTGCCATCCCAGTTAGAAGATCCGCTGGACTACTGGGCAACCAAACTGAATGTGTGGCCGCAACTTGCCGAGTTTGGAGTGGAGAAGCTGTCCTGCCGGCCATAGTGTGGACTCAGAGTGAGTGTTCAGTGCGGGAGGGGCCATCGTTACCCCAAGGAGAGAACCGCTTGTCCACGGGAAATGTGGAACGACTGACCTTTGTCAAGATGAATCAGGCGTGGATTGGCCAGGATTTCCACACACCAATGCCTTAGGCGTCAGACTAGATCAGCCATTAAGCCTCACCCAAACTGTGAGAAATGAGTCTGGGTTCAAACAACCTGCCTCAGCCACTATTCTGATGCCGCCTCCCACCTGATGCCACATATCTGCTGACAGTTTCTCCATCTGCCACCAACCATCTTTACCATTGTATCATTGTGCCACTCTCTGAACTCATGCTGTTGCTCCTTCCCCCGTCACCTACACTCTCTGTCATTGTGCCACTCTGTGGCCTACTCCAGTTTTTTCCACCTCCAGAATGTCATTGTGCCACTGTCTGACCTCATGCTGCTGCCGCCGTCACCTCCACTCTCTGTCATTGTGCCACTCTGTGGCCTACTACTGTTTTGCCACCTCCAGAATGTCATTGTGCCACTATATGACCTCATGCTTCTGCCACCGTCACTTCCACTGTCTGTCATTGTGCCACTCTGTGGCCTACTACTGTTTTGCCACCTCCAGAATATCATTGTGCCACTGTCTGACCTTATGCTACTGCCGCCGTCACCTCCACTCTCTGTCATTGTGTCACTCTGTGGCCTACTCCAGTTTGTGCCACCTCCAGAATGTCATTGTGCCACTACATGACCTCATGCTGCTGCCACCGTCACTTCCACTGTCTGTCATTGTGCCACTCTGTGGCCTACTACTGTTTTGCCACCTCCAGAATATCATTGTGCCACTGTCTGACCTTATGCTACTGCCGCCGTCACCTCCCCTCTCTGACATTGTGTCTCTCTGTGGCCTACTCCAGTTTTTGCCACCTCCAGAATGGCATTGTGCCACTGTTTGACCTCATGCTGCTGCCACCGTCACCTCCACTCTCTGTCATTGTGCCACTCTGTGGCCTACTCCAGTTTTTGCCACTTCCAGAATGTCATTGTGCCACTGTCTGACCTCATGCTGCTGCTGCCGTTACCTCCACACTGTGTCATTGTGCCACTCTGTGGCCTACTCCAAATGTCATTGTGCCACTGTCTGACCTCAAGCTGCTGCCGCCGTCACCTCCACTCTCTGTCATTGTGCCCCTCTGTGGCCTACTCCAGTTTTTGCCACCTCCAGAATGTCATTGTGCCACTGTCTGACCTCATGCTGCTGCTGCCGTCACCTCCACTCTCTGTCATTGTGCCACTCGCTGGCCTACTCCAGTTTTTGCCACCTGCTGCATGTCATTGTGCCACTGTCTGACCTCATTCTGCTGCCGCCGTCACCTCCACTCTCTGTCATTGTGCCATTCTGTGGCCTACTCCAGTTTTTGCCACTTCCAGAATGTCATTGTGCCACTGTCTGACCTCATGCTGCTGCCACCGTCACCTCCACTCTCTGTCATTGTGCCACTCTGTGGCCTACTCCAGTTTTTTGCCACCTCCAGAATGTCATTGTGCCACTGTCTGACCTCATGCTGCTGCCACCGTCACCGCCACTCTCTGTCATTGTGCCACTCTGTGGCCTACTACTGTTTTGCCACCTCCTGAATGTCATTGTGCCACTGTCTGACCTCCTGTTGCTGCCGCCGTCACCTCCACTCTCTGTCATTGTGCTACTCTGTGGCCTACTCCAGTTTTTGCCACCTCCAGAATGTCATTGTGCCACTGTCTGACCTCATGCTGCTGGCGCCGTCACCTACACTCTCTGTCATTGTGTCACTCTGTGGCCTACTCCAGTTTTTGCCACCTCCAGAATGTCATTGTGCCACTGTCTGACCTCATGCTGCTGCTGCCATTACCTCCACACTGTGTCATTGTGCCACTTGTGGCCTACTCCAGTTTTTGCCACCTCCAGGTTGTCATTTTGCCACTGTCTGACCTCATACTGCTGCCGCCGTCACCTCCACTCTCTGTCATTGTGCCACTCTGTGGCCTACTCCTGTTTTTTGCCACCTCCGGAATGTCATTGTGCCACTCTCTGACCTCATGCTGCTGTGGCTGCCGCCGTCACCTCCACACTCTGTCACTGATGTGGCCACCTGAGCTCTCAGCTTGTTTTTTTCCAGCTGTCACTGCCATGACTTTATTAGGCTACATTCCACCTTCAGTTTTTCGGTCAGTTTTGCCCTCTTCAGTGCCCAGGGAATTTTATAGTGAAGCGATTCTATGAGGAGCGGCAGTCATCTGCGTGTCATACTAAAACAGAACCTTGTATGAAGACCAAACCAAGCTCCCCCTGCATATTTAAACATGCCACAACGTTCTACAGCACCCTGCAGGCTCTGTGCAGCCTGGAAATAGCATTTTTTTAACGTGATTCATCCCGAAGTAATTCGGACCAAAGTTATTTTTGTCAGGAAATTCGGTGAAGTGACTAAACCGAATTTTTAAGAAATTCGCCCATCTCTAGCAATGATAGAGCTTTTGTTTCTTCCTGCTTCTGGTAGGAAGTAATAGGAGTGCCATCTTGGTACACCCTTTTTCATTATATGTATAATGAAGAGGGATGTACAAATGATCTAGCCCCCTAATAGTCAAGTACTCTGGGGAACTATAAATTGAAATGTAAAAAACAAAAAAAGTTTTTAAATAAAAAATCCATTTAAAAATATTTAAAGATGAAAAGTTGGCATTTTATAAATAAAAATAAAAAAAGTTACACATAACTGGTACACACCACATTCATAAAGGTCTGCTCTATTAAAATTTGAAATAATTTATCCTGTACATTGAAGACCACAGAAGAAAAAAAATCCAAACTTCAAAATTGTGGGCTTTTTTTTAGTCATTTCAGGTCCCCTAAAAATTGAGATAAAAAGTGATCAAAAATCCACATATATCCCAAAGTGTTTCAAATAAATAACTACACTTTAGGCCACACTCAGGTCCAAAGGTGGAAAAGTAAAAAGTTATTGGTCACAGAAAACTGCAGTGAAGACTTAAAATATAGAAAATGCTTTTATTTACGGTATATAAAGTACTAAAACATAAAGAAAACCCTCCATGTTTGATATCACCGGAATCATACCGACCTGCAGAATATGCATAACTCATAATTTTTAGCAAAGTGTGAACGTCATTAAAACAAAACCTCCACAAAAAACCATGGCACATGTAAGTTTTTTCACATCATCCCCTCCAGACTTAGAATTTTTTTAACATTTCACAGTAGCTTATATTTTACGGTCAATGACATCATTCAACATAAAAATATCTTGTCCTGCCAAATGTAAATATTAAAAAAAGTTATGGGTAGAGTAAAAAAATAAAGAGTAATTTCACGAGAAACAAAAGAAATTGAAATTGCACTCCAACGTACTCAAACAAAAGCTCCTTAATTGTAGACATAAAAACATGACAGACCAGGCAAAATAGAAGAGGAAAAAAACACTGCAGATAGCTGACGCATTTCAGGTGCTACACACCCTTCATCAAAACCTTCATCAGGTTTATTTGTTCCTACAAACATTAATTCTGTCATTAACTTCACAGGTGGAAGGCCTTCTACTACTATAACCCCAGGTAAAATTAGTGGCTGGGGCAGAAATGTAAATTGAAGTTTTTGGGGCCCCCAACACTGACCATCTTCTGTTTATAATTTTTTAGTCTTTTTACTGTATGTAGCAGAAATTTCATCCTTCTCAAGAACCATGGCTCACATGCGACTGCTACTTCTGTATTCCCAATAGCTACTTCCCTGCAATGAGCTTGTGATCTGTTGTTTAAAAAATAAATAACTAGAATTGTAGAAGGTTGGACACATGTTTGAGGAGCTCTCTACAGGACAGCCTTACCAGAAAGGAAAAGGACCACATAATGGGGCCGAAAAAGCTACAACAAAACACCCATGGACCCTAAAACTCTTGTGGGAGGGTGATTGACTATTTTATACTTTTTTGCACTGATGCCTAAACTTGACACTGACTTCCTGTGCTCTCTTCAGGTGCCATCTACCCCAACAGCAGTGTAAAGTAATGAAGATGATCTGGCTGCCAGAGAAACCCAACTTTGCGCTCCTCACCTCAGTCAGCAGCCTCCAGTGAGGCACTCCATTGCCATGTACCTGCAGTCCCTGCATGAAACCTGTAATAACTGGCAAAAAGTGCAGGATCTCAGATCTTATATTATTTACATAAGCAAAAATCGTTTATTGCATGCTTGCAGGAAACCCACTTACTCCAATCTCACATTAACTCTTTCTGAAACAACTGTTATCCTGTCTGGTACCATAGCAGTAATAGATCCTAAAACAAAGGGGGTTACAATTTTTTTTCAAAAATCCATCCCTAATCAAAATAAATCTATAACATTGCTAATATTTACACCCCTAATCAGAACCAGCTACCTTTTTTGACATAAAGACGATGCCTAAATGACTTATTTTACTATCATTTCATGTTGAGACCTCACCTAGCCTTGAATCCAACAATAAATACCTCCCCGGGACACTCTGCCCTAGCAGTTAATAAAATTAATAAATTACTGCACTTTTTGCAGCTATGTGACGTCTGGAGATTAACTTATCCCTTTATTTACTATTTTGCCATAGGCAAACTTAAACTGTATCAGTTCTCAATCTGTAAAACACTAAAACGCAACTGTTATTTTTTTAACCTCTATATACACTATTTAAAAACCTGATTTCTAACCTCTCAATTTATCCATTTCTACTTCTGAAGGAATAACTCCTTTTCTATTATCAAGTCTGGTGAAGCACCACCTATTAACAGGAGAACCTTATATATACAGTAATTTACTAACTCCAGTAAGGGATCCAATGCATCCTACTTGGGCAGTCATCCCTAATCTGATGGACATAAAATATATAAGGTTTCCTTGTGATACCCTCTGCAGCGGGTGACACTGTAGACAGAGGTGAGAAATCACAATTTAAAATGTCATGCCTGACCTCCCCAACATGTTTCACCAGCTAAACTGGTTTCATCAGGGGATAGAGGTCCGGTCATGTGGTCTAGCTCATATAGTCGTATAGATTATATTCTCCCTCAACATTCTATTCCTTCTCATGTTCCTGCCTCCTCAATAGATAGTATGCTTCATTCTGATCATGTCTCTATTCACTGTTACCTGAACCTGTCCAACTATGCACAGCCACCCTGATCATGGAGTCTCAGCGAGTCACTGCTTTCTGTTTCTTTGGGAGACATGTATGATCAGGTTTTTCATCCTTTTCTGGTGTAAAATGTTCCAAAGTGAGCCAGGTACGATGTCTAATGCACCAAGCTAATGTGTTAGGTGCATTGCTCGCAAGACTCAACACGTTTTAATGCGCCTAACATGATGGGGTGTGGCGCACCACACTCGTTATACTAGACACATACAGTATATGAATGTGGTTCCAGCAAAACTAGGCGCATTACTGTTCGAACAAGCAGACCTATTTCTATGTGGTCTGCCTGAGCCTGAGGAGTTGAAGTTTAGCTAGATTTGCTGTCAGGGGAAAAAAAGTGTCCAATATTTCTCAATTTACACCAGTACAATAATAAAAAGTCATTTCTGATCATTATCAAACTATATAAAATTAAATTATTTAAATTTAATAAAAAATTTTATCATATAAAATTAATATAAAAATATCTAATATCCCAAAAATATAAAAATATCTCCTATAAAATGTATCTAAACCTAGTTTCTCTTTTCAAGATTTACATAGATCCCCAACAACCTATGAGTACTGGTGTTTACCAATACTTATAAGAAACACTTAGGGAGACATGTATGATCGGGTTTTTCACCCTTTTCTGGCATCAAATGTGCCAAAGTGAGCAGTCTATGATGTCTAATTACATAGTTACATAGTTAGTCCGGTTGAAAAAAAGACACGTGTCCATCAAGTTCAACCAAGGGTGGGGAAAAAATGCGCCAAGCTAATATGTAAGGCACAAAGTACTTGAGGCTCGACACTTTTTAATGCGCCTAACATGTGGGGGTGTTCTTGGGGTGTCGCACCACACTCATATTATTAACCCCTTACCGCCGGAGCCAGTTTTGGCCTGTCTGACAGAGCCCCATTTTTGAAATCTGACATGTGTCTGTCACGGTCGGAGATAGTGGATCCTCTGGACCGCCGCAAGCGATGGCGTAAGCCATGCAAGGGAGCGGAATCTAAGTAGGTCCCGTTTTTCACCAGAGCCCGCCGCAAAGTGGGATGGACTTGCTGCGGTGGGAATCTACCAGGTGGCTACCCCTGACGAGACTTGCTTGCGGAGGCAGTCGAGGTGTAGCGTGGTACAAAATCGACAGGCAGGCTCGTAGTTGGGGACAGGCAGGAGGTCAGGACAGGCGGCTATGGCTCGTGGTCGTGGACAGGCAGAAGGTCAGGGCTGGCAGCAAGATTCGTGGTCGAGGAACGGAAGCAAATGGTACGGTACACGGTAAATCAGAACAAGGCTAGGAACGCTTTCTCTATAGGCTAAATGGCACTAAAGATCCGGCACAAGACTCAGGAAGGGGCAGGCTTAAATAAGGGCAGTGACCGGCAATACCCAAATAAAGGTGAACTGGCCCTTTAAATTTAACACAGCTGGCTTGCACGCGCCCTAGGGAGCGGGGAAGCACGCGCCGGGAGACTGGAGCTGCAGTAGGAGCACGGCCGGGTAAGTAGGCGGGGACCCGGCCGGCAGGGTGAGCGTGCCCACCGCCCGACATGCGGGCTGCGCACGGGACGGGGGTCGCAGGCCCACCCGTGTCAGTACCCCCCCCCCCCCTTCGGCCTCCCCATCTTTCTGGCTTGATGGAACTTCTGAATGATGTTACGGTCCAGAATATTGTCCTCTGGCTCTCAGGACCTTTCTTCGGGCCCGAACCCCTTCCAGTCACTGAGGAAAAAACGCTTCCCTCTGACCGTCTTCATATCAAGAATCTCCTTTACCGTAAAGCCACTGGTGGCATCGGCCTCAGGAGTGGGAGGAGCAACTACCCGAGAGAAGCGATTTAGGATGACCGGTTTTAGCAGAGAGACATGGAAGGAGTTCGGGACCCTCATAGTGGGAGGAAGGCGGAGCTTGTATGCCACTGGATTAATGCGCTTAAGCACCTAAAATGGACCCAGGAACCGGGGACCCAGCTTATAGCTGGGAACCTTGAAACGGATATATTTAGCCGACAATCACACCTTGTCACCAGGAGAAAAGATCGGCGGGGGTCTTCGCTTTTTGTCAGCTTATGCCTTGCTGCGGGCGGAAGCCTGGAGTAGATAATGGTGCGTTTGCTTCCAGATAGCTGTCAGGTCCTGGACCACAGCAGGGACCTCAGAGGGTACAGAAAGGGGGAGGGGTGGGCGAGGATGTCGCCCGTAGACAATAAAGAAAGGAGCAGCTCCAGCAGACTCCGAGTCCAAGGAGTTATAGGAAAACTCGGCCCAGGGCAACAAACTGGACCAATCATCCAGGCGCGCGGAGACAAAGTGGCGCAGGTAGCAGCCCAGGGTCTGGTTAACTCTCTCTACCTGCCCATTGGACTGAGGGTGGTAAGTCGAAGAAAGTCCAGTTTCACTTGTAGTTGGTTGCAGAGGGAGCGCCAGAATCTAGAGACAAATTGGACACCTCAGTCCGACACTATGTGCCGAGGAAGCCTATGCAGCCGGAAAATATGTAGAAAAAATAAACTGGCCAGGCGAGGGGCTGAATGTAGACCCGGCAGAGGAATAAAATGAGACATTTTTGAAAACCGGTCTGTAACCACCCAGATCACGGTGTTACCAGAGGAAGGAGGGAGATCCGTGATGAAATCCATGGCCACATGGGTCCAAGGACAGCTGAGTAGTGGAAGGATCAGGCCTGCCGGTTTGAGACGAGGGGACTTGTTTCGAGCACAGGAAGCACATGACTCCACGAACTCACGAACATCCTGGACTAGACCCGGCCACCAGTAAAACCGAGAGATGAGGGAACAGGACCTCTGCACTCCTGGGTGCCCCGCCATACGGGAGCAATGCCCCCATGACAGTATCTTCTTCCGAAGAACTGGGCGAACGTATGTCTTGCCGGGAGGAATACGTTGTAGGTCTACAGCCGCGGCAGAGAAATTTGCTGTTCTGGAGGGATAATGTGCCGTGGAGCGGACTCGTCCCAGTCACATCCCAAGCACGGGAGGAGAGCTCGGCCTTGACATTTCGTTCCACAGGGCGAAAATTGAATGAGAAAATTAAATCGGGAAAAGAAGAGGGGCCAACGAGCCCGGCGTGGATTTAAAACGTTGAGGCTTTCTGGAGATATAACAGGTTTTTATGGTCGGTATAAATGCTGACTGGGTGACGAAGCCCCCTCAGGAGATACCGCCATTCCCAGGGCCGCTTGATGGCCAGTAACTCCCAGTCGCCAATAGAGTAATTCCTTTCTGACAGAGGAAAAAACTTTTAGGGAAAAAAAACCGCAAGTGAGGGTCTTGCCTTTGGGCCCTTTTCGGGGGAGTACGGCCCCGGCCCCCACCGAGGAGGTGTCGACCTCGAGAAAAAACGGTTTCTCTGTATCTGGCCGGGAGAGCACAGGCGCAGAGGCGAAGGCAGACTTTTAGCTTGGTGAAGGCTTCCTCTGCGCTGGTGGGCAGAGCTTTGGATTGGTTCTTCTTGGTCAATGTCACTATGGGAGATACCAGCGAGGAGAAATGGGTATAAATTGCCTTAATAGTTGGGAACCCCAGGAATCTTTGTATGGCTCGGGGACCCCGGGGTGCGGCCACTGTGGGAGCAGAAAAAACTTAGCGGGGTCCATTGCGGGCCCCCCTGTCAAATTTATGACCAAGAATTTTGTTTGCTAGGGAACGGGAAAGTTCTCGAGCTTGGCATAAGGGGCGGTTGGCCCTTAACATCTGGGACCTTTTTACTGAACTTGATGGGCCAAGGTTGGGGGGAACACCAGAATTCATCCATTTAACAACCATCATGTACAGAGGTCCCGGAAATTTCATTGACAAATTTTTGGGGAAGGGGCGGCCGGGGCATTGCAGAGTCGAAGGGCATGACCAGGTACTTGAAGGGCCCGTCCCGAGTGTTTAAGGGGGTTTTTCCTTTCTTTCCCCTTGTATCCATTTTGGGGTTTAAAACCCCCCGCAGGTCCATTTAGAAAAATCTTGGCACCTCATGGCCGGTCAAAAGCTCCGTGATCGGGGGCAGAAGATGCGGTTCTTTACCGTGATCTTGTTGAGGCCTCGATAGTCTATCCGGGACGTAGGGTACCATCCTTCTTTGCCATGAAAAAGAACCCAGCCCCCTGGGGAAAAAGGACTTCGAATAACCCCCCTTTTAGAATTCTCCCTTATATATAACATAGCCCAAGGGCTCAGGGACCCCACAGGGGGTAAAAACCCGCCCCAGGAAGGACATCCCCGGGGGGTAGATCAATAGACATTTATAAGGGGGATGGGGCGGCAATGTCTCGCTTGCTTTAGAGAAGACTCCAAAGTTGAATGGTGCGGAAGACCCGCCCAAAACTTAGAGGAAGGGGAAATTGAAACCGGGCGGGTGCCCCAAATAGCAGACGACACCCGAACCCCAAAAAACCCAAAACTTCACCGTCTGCCAGCAAGAAGGGAGCTGGCCTGCAGCCACGGGAGACCAAAGGGGAAAGGACGAGGGGAAAAACGGGGTAGCTTTAAAAAGCAAGTCCTCTCCCGTGGGGAGAACCCCTATTGTAGGACCAAACTCATGGGGGAACCAAATTGGATCTCTGAGAATCTCTCTACGCAGAGGGGATAGTAGGGGCTTTTTCCCGGGGGACACAGGGAATTATGCTGGGGGCACCAGGGCGCGCCAAAAATTTTTCCCGCGACCCAAGTCCAGGAAAACAGCAATAAATGGGGGAAACCCGACCCTGCCAACGTTTACAGGCTTTGGGCAACGAAGAGGCCTTGCTTCCCCCTAGGGACCCTTCCCATGACCCTAGGGGACCCGTTTTCCCGAACGCTGAGGGTGCAGTGGGCCCGGGGTCTGCGGAAATGGCTGAACTGCCACATTAGACAAAGTTCTCCTCACTCTTCTGGGTTTCTCCCCCGCAACGGTGGGGTCTATCCACTTTCCCTGGCCTCCTCGGCACAGGCGGGGGGGCCCAAATGTGGGCACCTTTTGGAATACTGGAGCAGACGAGGGAGACGGCGGGGTTACCGGTTCCGTTCTTGCCGGAGTTCCTCCGGGGCCCGAGAAATGGATGTCAATCCGAGTGCCCGGGGATAAGGTCATAAGGAAAGTGGGAAGTCCCGGGGAGACAGGGGATCCTTTATGCGGCTGGGAGAGGCCCTTTTTGAAGGTGGCTGTCAACGGCGCTTCATTCCATATAACTCGGAAGCCTAAGTGCGGAAACCGTAATGCATAATCGCCTACAGATGAGTCCCCTTGGCCGGTTAGCAAGGCGGTCTCGGCAGAAGAAGCCCTGGGCAAGGTTCCCTTGAAGACACTCTGAACTCTTGAGGAATGTAAGTCAAGGTTGGCCATGATCGGGTCATCCCTGTCCCAAGGGGGTATCCCAGGCACGGGGTTTTCCCAGAGAGAAGGCTGAGCAACGAACGCCACTTTGACCTTTCGGTAGGAAATTTGGTTGCCCATTAAATCTATATGCAGGGACAGCATTGGGTGATAAAGCCCTTGCAGCCTTGGAGTCCCCATCGAACTAGACGTCATGAGACAGACGGAGCCGTGGACCAGCGTCGGAGCCGGAGAACTGAGGAGCAGCCGAGAGCCACGTGAGCGGTTGCTGCTGCTGAGCGGCCAGGAACTGTTGGCAATCATGGCGGAGAGATGGCTGAGTTGCTGGGGCTTGCTGAGCGATTTGTTGCGACTGCTGACCACAATGGTGTGAGGTCAACGTCGGCGGCAGAGGCAACCTTGGCGGGATCCATGGCCGGATCTTACAGTCATGGTCGGAGATAGTGGTATCATCTGGACCGCCGCAAGTGATGGCGTAAGGCCCACTCCAGGGAAGCGGAATCTAATAGTCCCGGTTTTCACTAGAGACCCGCCGCAAAGAGCGGGATGGACTTCTTGCTGTGGTATCCTACCAGGGTCGCTACCCCTGACGAAACTTGCTTGCTGAGCAGCCGAGGTGTAGCGTGGTACAAAATCGTCAGGCAGCTCCGTAGGCGGGGACACGGCCAGCAGGGTGACGCCGTCCCACCGCCGACATGCGGGCAGCAGGTGCCGCTCGTGTGGGGACCACGGTATTAGCCTGGCGACCCGGGATGGGGGTCGCAGGTCCACCCGTGACAGTGGTCACTGTATTATAATAACTTTTGAACTTTAACCCAACCATGTTATTCAGAGAATGTTTTCTCATGACACATTTGAGCTTTAAGATAGAAGAAATTTTTGGTTCAAAAAGTCCTTGTTTATTTGTGAAAATATCAAGTATCGTGAAAAAATTTTGAAAAATGTACCATTTGTCAAACTCAAAATATTTCCGCATGTAAAGACAGAATAGTTATTCCACTCAAAATAGTTTATAACTACATCTACCAATATGACTACTGTAGTTGGCATCATCTGTTTAAATGATTTTTTCTTTCTGTACGACCATTACAAGGGCTTATAAATAATTTTAGTAATAATTTTAAAATTTTCAAGAAAAGTTGCAATATACTTTTTTTTTAGGGACCATTCCAGTTCTAATGTATTTTTGATTGGCCCGCTTTATGTTAGAAACCACCATAAATGACTTCATCTAGAAACTACACCCCTTAACAGGGGCTTGCTAGGGCCCAAAACAAACCGGGGCCCGGCCCTTTGTTTAAGTTTTGCTCAGAAGGGCGGGGTTCACACTGCTTTTTTTTACGCCCCATGAACCGGCGCATGTGTTTTTACCAGAGAAAAAACTTGCCAGCCGTCCCTCTAAGCTCCCATAATATTTATTCTCCCAAGAACAGGTAATCGTTGCTCTCAGTGCCAGCTAGTGAGTTACCATAATGTTGGCCCTACTTCGGGTGGTATTGAAGTGCAATTACCCGCCAGAGTATGGACCAACATATGTTATGTGAACATACACGAGCGTATTTGTGGGCATAACTGCTGTAATGCGGCAAAGATCGCCCCCACAAATACGGTAAAATCATAGCGGTGAGGGCTAGGATTAGCTGCTGTTTTCCTTCACATAGAAACCCGCCCATAAAAAATAAGTGACCTGCCGCTTCTTTCAGGGCTGAAAGTGAAAAATGGATGGAGGAGACCGGAGCACTGCTGAAATTACACGCTGGATAGCACTACATTCAACAGCAGCTATAGCATGCGCAAAGAATCTGCTGCCACTAATATGCTGTGTGAACATACCCTTATGGCGAGTACACCGTTTGTTTTGAAGTAACATGCGTTCAGCGCGAACTTATAAGCACAGTGTGGGCCGTGTCCATTCACCTCCACTATCAGAGCCGCGAAGAAGTGACGTCACTTCCTCTCCCCTGGTTGTACAATATAATAAAATGTTGTAATCTGTACGCACGGGAGAGACGAGATGTAAATCGATAGCTCTCTGTCGAAACTATGAATTAACAGTAATTGTGCGCGCATGTCCCAGCGTATTGAAGTGCAAATATAGCCATGAAATGCGCCCCGTGTTTACGCAATAATAACATAGCCATTAAGTCAGGCTGCAGCAGCTAAAATCATACACAACCCTGACAAATGACAGGTATAAAAAATTATATTCAAATAGAGATTCGTCATCAGGTGTAGTTTATAGTCTAAGGTTGTGTTCACAGGCGTTATTGTGGTAATCACAGTTCCTCATAGAGAACTCTGATTACACGTCCTCGTCCCCCATGCGTACAATACGATCGTATTTTGTATGCATAGAGATAAGTTGGACATGATCAATGCATTCTATGGGCTGGCTGCTGTACACCCCCCTCACCCCCCTCCCCACCCCCCCCCCCCCCCCCCCGTGACTTCGAGAAACAGAGCTGAACAGCGCGAGCTCCTGAAGCACACAGTGTATTGCGGCACGTACCGTACACGTCACAATACACCGTGTGAACATAGCCTAACAGACACACAGGCAGGATTATGTTTTACTGATGTGAATGAGATGATATTGTGGATATGTGTGTATACACCAATATACATATATACACACATATACACAGTACATACACAGAGACATACATACACAGAGACATATATTCAAACATACATACAATGCATACATACACACATACAGTGCATACATGCATACACACACACACACGTATACACATATAAACATACACACAGACATCTATACAAACACATACACACATGTATGCACATAAATACAATACATACACATTTGCATACACACATGCATACACATTGAGTACAGTTCACATTCAAGAACATTATTTTGTCTCACCCTTATTACACTACTGAATTATTGTTCAGCACTGAGGCTCCTCACTCACTCCTCCTCACCTTCTTGCTGGTCTGGTCCTGGCCGAGATAAGAGGATAGCAGGGGGCGGAGCCTCTCACGGCTGGCCGGACAGCGCGCTGCTTCCAGACTCCCTTCATAGTGTGAGCAGCCGGCGCCCCCTCCTCCTTCCTGAGCTCCTGTCATCCCGGGCAGTCGCCCTCCCCCTCTCTGCCTGCACATAGCTGCTGCTGCTCTGAACTGTTGGTGCGTCCAGGGGACGCACACACAGTGAAACAGCTTGTCGGCTCTACAGGTCATAGTAATGACCTGGAACCGGACGTTCTGAGACTCGGGGCACAGATAGTCTGATCCGGGGCTTGTGCCCCGAACAAACCTACCTAGCGACGCCCCTGCCCCTTAAAGTATTCAAAACAGCATTTAGGATATGTGGCCCTAGTGCGCTATTTGGCTCAACCACAAGCCCCAGAATAGGAGGAGCTCCTACTGGACTCTGGGGTCTCATTTTCATTACGATTTTATTTAGGCGCCATTTCAGGTTTGCAGGCGCCCTACAGTGCTAAGACTTAATAATCACCCCTAAAAAGACCCCATATTGGAAACTACACCCCTTAACCTCTTAACGACCGTGGGTGTAGGAGTACATCCCAGGGCCGCTAAGGGGCTTTGCAGGGGGATCGCTCCGCAGTAACAGCGCCAGCGGGTGGCTCCGCCCATTGGCGCTGTTTAACCCATCAGACACCGCGGCAAAGATGGCCGCGGCGTCTGAATGAACGCCGATCGGTGCCGCGCACCGATCGTTACGGTCATCGGCATCAGCGCAGCTGACGACCGGGCACGGTGATGGGGAGCTCTGTGAAGGCTCCTGTCACTTACACGCGCCGGTTTGCCCCACTTCCGTCCACAGACAGGAAGAGGAGAAACCGCCATCTGTGGACACCCTCATGCATTGCCTATCCAATGCATTAGGTTGTATTAACACTCGCGTCCCCTAGTGGTCAAGAACCATAGGGGGACTAAATGTTACAGTAAAAAAAATAAATACCTACAGTTTTACAGTACAAAAAAAACAAAGTATTAAAAGTTCAAATCACCCCCCTTTCCCCATTTTACAAATAAAATCATTAAAATAATAAAAAAGTTACACATATTTGGTATCGCCGCGCCTGAAAAAGTCCGATCTATAAAAATATACCATCATTTATCCCGTACGCTGAACACCGTAGAAGAAAAAAAAGTCCAAACTCCAAAATTGCGTTTTTTGGTCATTTTACGTCACTCAAAAAATGGAATAAAAATTATCAAAAAAGTCGTATGCATTCCAAACTGCTAGCGATAAAAAGTACACATCAGCCCACAAAAAATTCCACCTCACTGACGTCTGTAGGTGTTAGTACAAAAAAGTTATTGGTCGCACAAAATGGCGCCGTGGCGCAAATTTCAAAAATAGAAAATGTTTGGAATTTTTTACGGTACCAAAACATAATGGAAACCCTACATGTTTGGTATTGCCGGATGCATAACAACCTGTAGAATACAGATAACACATTATATTTACCGAAGATTGAACGCCATAAAAGCAAACCCCCCGCAAACATGGCGAAAATCCTTTTTTTTTCACAATTTGTCCCACTTGGAATTTTTTTGCGGTTTCCCAGTATATTCTATAGTATAGTGAATAACACCATTAGAAATTACATCTTGTCCCGCAAAATAAAAGTCCTCATGTGTCTATGTAGGTGGAAAAATAAAAAAGTTATGGCTTACAGAAGGCGAGGAGGGAAAAACGAACGTGTCACCAAAAAAAAACGCCGGGTCCTTAAGGGGTTAAGGAATATATCCGGGGGTGCATTGAGTATAACAACCCCCACAGGTGTTTCACTAATTTTTTTAGCGTTAGGCTGGGAAAATTAAAAATTATTTTTTTCCAACAAACTGTGATTTTAGCTGAAAATGTTTCATTTTTACAAGGAATCCATGAAAAAAGCATCCCAAATTGTGTTACACAATTTCTTCCAAATTCAGCAATACCCTACATGTGGGTGTAAACTGCTGTTTAGGTGCTTGACAGGGTGTATAAGGGAGGGAGCGCTATTTGGCTTTTGGAAGGCAGATTTTGGTGGGGCCATGTCACATTTTCAAAGCCCCCAAAGTACCAGAACAGAAACCTTCCAGAATTTGCCCCATTTTGGATTTAACATGCCTCAGGGATCTCATGTAGGGGTGTATTGTGCATTTGGGTGCACAGGTATTCCATAGTTTTTTTTTTTGCATTGGGCTATGAAAATGGGGGGAAAAAAACACAGTTCCACCATTGATTTTTGGGCTTCTATTTTACAGTGTTCGCCGTGCAGTGTAAATGACTGGATAACCTTACTATGGGGGTCGGAACAATGACAGTAATATGAATTTTATATAGTTTTTTATGTTTTATTACTTTTACACAATAGAAATAGGTCTATAAAAATTGCGTTTTTATGTTGTCCTATTCTGACAGCCATAACTTTTTAATTACTCTGTATATGGATCTCTCATTCAATAGGAATCAATGCACAGCTTGTTGCTGTGCACTGGTTCCTATGACAACTGTCAGTCACGATGCCGGGCCATGCCCACAGGGCACGGCCGGGCATCGTGACGTCACAGACAACCCGGAAGGCATTCTATGCCCTCCGGGCTGTCTGTCAGAAGGCAGGAGCTGCACGGATCGAGCGATCCATGCAGTTGCTGTTGCAGACAGAGACGCAGGAGGAGATCGCTCCTCCTGCGTCTCTCTTAATTATTGCGACCCGATGGTCGCGATAATTAAGGGGTTAACCGCCCCCCCCTCGGAGTGATCGCGTGTCGGGGCCGACACTGCGGGATGTCAGCTGTAATATACAGCTGACACCCCGCGCCGATCGCGCGAACTCTGCTTTAGAGTTCGCGCGATCCTCGGGACGTATGCATACGTCCAAGGTCGTTAAGGGGTTAAAAAAAAAGAAGTGTTTTTATTGTGTAAAACAAGATATATGTATCGCTATTTTCTGAGAGCCATAACTTTTTTATTTTTCCGTATACAGCAACGTGTAAGGACTTTGTTTTTTGCGGGATGAACTGACGTTTTAATTAATACAAATTTGGCATTTATATGAGTTTTTGATCGGTTTTTATTCCATTTTATGTGCCGCAGGATGAACAAAAATCGCAATTCTTTGACTTTTTTTTTGTTTTATTTTTACGGCGTTCACCATATGGATTACTTTACATGACATCTTTATAGGGAGGGTCATAACACATGCGGCGATACCAAATATGGGTACTTTTTTTATTCTTGATCTTTTTTTGGGCGATTGGCGTCTGTAAAGGGGAAAAGGCGATGTACGTGTTTTTATTTTATTTTTTGTTTGTATTTTACTTTTTTCACTTTTTTTTTTACTTTTTTACACTTGTTTACACTTTTTTTTACTTTTACCCATAGGAGATTTGTAACAGCAATCTTGAGATGTGTACTGGTACTGGTCGCCATGACAACTGTCAGTCACCATACCCACAATGCATTGTGGGCATGGTGACATCACAGATGGCCCGGGAAGCGACTTTCACTTCCCGCGGCTGTCGAGTAAGCGATCGCTGCCGCACTGTAGTGTGGCAGCGCGCCGGGAGCAGGCAGGAGGGGCTCCCTCCTCCTACTTTCAACTTAGCTCCGACGATCTTAATTGATCGTCGGAGTTAAGGAGTTAAACACCAGCGGCCGGAACCGCTGGTCCCATGTGGCAATCGCGCGGGGCTCGACTGTAAGCCAGCACGATCGCCAGGACATATGCATACGTCCATTTGCGGGAACGCACTTCCCGCTAGGATGTATGCATACGTCCCATGTCGGGAAGGGGTTAAACACATATATGAATGTGGTTTGGCACAACTAGGAGCATTACTGCTTGAACAGGCAGACCTATTTTAATGGGGTCTTCCTGAGTCTGATATTTCTCAACTTACACCAGTAATAATAATAAAAAGTAATTTCTGATAATTATCAAACTATATAACATTAAATTATTTAAATAAATAAAATAAATAAATAAAAAATGTTATCATATAAAATTTATATGAAAAAATATAACATCCCAAAAATATAAAAATATCTCCTATAAAATGTATTTAAAATTAATAGAATCTAAAACTAATTTTATATTAAATAACCCACTGATGATGTTGTTCAGATTTGTACATTTTTAATTTTTACTACATTAAATTTGAAATTTATTTTTCCTCCTCTCACCCTTTATTCTACATACAGCAAGAGCCAGCACAGCACAGGTATTGCTGGGACCTGTGATCCAACAATCAAGATCAGTACCATAGTTTCTATTCACTGACATGCTATTCTAATGACTTTTCTTCTATTTCCAGCCTATCTATAGCCTTTATACATGATTGGTGCATTATTTATGCGCCTAAGTTCCAAAATACGTCAAACACATAGGCGAGGCGCAGGGAACTTTAGACATCATTTATGAACGCGCAAAAAAACACTTTCATAGATTCAAGCGCATTATACTGAAAAATAGATAAGAAAATAAAATTTGATGCACCTAGTTCCATACATGTCTCCCTTACTTTCTTAAATCTGATGTATACTACCTCTGCTCCAAACATGTTTCAGTTAAGCGGGGAATGTAAGATTGGTCAAGAATTTTTGGATGAGCATTGGTCTAAGTCACTCGACTTAACGCATACGTCATCTATTTCCTCTAACGTCCAGGAACTAAATTGCAAGATATTAAATAAAATACTAACTAGGTGGCATAGAGTTCCCTCACTACTTCATTCCCTTTACTCTACGGTTTCTAACTGCAGCTGGCGATAAAATTTTGTAGTGCCTCAGAGCAAGTGTACCTTGGCCTGTGAACATTTGCCCTATTTCTACTATGCAAAGACATCAACACATTACTATCCTGGTACCGTGGTTTTTACTGTTAAGCACTTCTATACTGTTATACAGAACCTCAACACAGAACCTTTGTCTACCAGGGAAGAGACTATAGAAGCCACTAAGGGTGAGAGGTCCGAAAATTGGTGTCGTCATGGCAGATTTTAGGCGCATTTAATTCAAGAATCTGGTGTCTGGTGTACCTTGCATAGTAAACTTAAAGGCGCATTGCGCAATTGAGTCGCATAAGGTAGTGTATGTAATGCACCTCGATAGGCGCGTTACGTTATGGGGGCGCACAGCTTATCATTGCTGCTATATTTAATGCCCCTTTTTATGCGCATTACAATGTATCATGCTCGGCGTGTAGTGTCATTAATTATGGTATAATACAGTACATTTATATCGAGAATATGGCATCAAACTTTTTTTGGTGCAAAATACACCAAATTTATGGCGCACTCGTATTGGGACATGTCGCCCTAAGTGTCTTGTCTGTATTGTGTTAAACTAGAGTTCCTCCATTAAAGCAGTGCACTGATTTACTGCAGACCCCTGACTCTCTGGACTTTTTTCCCATTGGGTGCACCAGGCCTTACCAACCCTTTCAGAGTGCAGTAAAACATGGTGACAGCTCGACCGTATCTGGGGGATCCAGCAAAGCATTCAGATCGCCCAAATTGTGTGCACGGCAATTTGATAATATCTCTTAAGCGAGAATGTTTATGTTAAAAATGGTATAAATTGGTCATTGAATTGTCTGAGTTTATGTCACACTTGATTATTATTTAATAATGCTTTGAATAAGTAAGAAAAAAAAGTATAAGAATATTACTTTTTTAAAGCTTTCAATAAGTAAGAAATAAATCAATAAAAAATATCAAACTACTTACCTTGTATTTCTGGATATTTTAAGAGTATGAGAAAACCATATCTCAGTGTTACACTTGTAGTCTCTGTTCCAGCAAAGAAATGGGCTAATATTGTTGCTGCTAGTTTGTGTCTCGATGAAATTCTTGTCGTTGGATTATTTTTTTCCTAAAAATTTAGAATTCCTGTTACTTTAATTGCCAAAAATTGCCAAGCCTCATGCACTGCTGTAATAAAACTCAAAGCACATGTAAAATAAAAAAGAGTTTGAAACAATAAAATGTATTGTTTACATGTGATTATTTTAATTTAATTTGCAATATAGTGGCTTATGGATATACTTTGATAGATGTTTGAGGCTCCGAACAAAAGTTGTTGTGTTATTGTTTTGGTTTTCATGATAGTTAAACATGACCTTTGCATCTCTCATAAGGAAGCAATCTAGAAAATCACGGTGGGAAGTTTCTCATCCAGGGTGTGTGTTTCGGCGTGGGTGTGTTTCCATCTTCCTTAACAAATTGTTTCAGGTTGTCCATAAGTTTATACATCCTTTGGTGAGGACCAGGCATGTAGGACATTACAGTTGGAAATATGTTTAGCAGCTAATTAAAGAAAAAAGTAATAGAAAACATAACATTAAAGGGGTATTTCAATTTAATTATATCTTTAAACACGCAGGCAAAAGTAACTAAAGACTATTACAAAATGCATTGCTGTTCTGATTTTGCTTCTTTTCATAGTGAAAACAGTTCTAATCTCCTGCTTTGGTACAAAGACTTCCTTGGGCCACCTCTCTCTGCTCTAACAGGCTCTAGCAGCAGTGTCCAGGATGATGACATCACTCCCTGCTCTGTTTCTTATCTGCAAAATGGAGCTTGTTTCCATGACTTACTGATCCCAGACACTAAATATACTCACATTACATTCTATCAACAGTTTCAGCCCACCAGCTTGTACATTCAAATCCCTTCCTACAATTCCCCTCTTCTATCACAATCTCACATTATATCCCCCCTCTTCCCCTCCTATTTCTCTCTATCATATTCAATATCCCCCGACATTATCTCACAAAAAACACAAAAACAAAATTAAACAGTCAACTCTCATTTATTCCCCCCCACCCCCCCCCCCCCCCCCCCCCCCAATTTTATTGTTTTTTTTTTACATTTACCCCCCCCCCCCCCCCCCCCCCCCCTCCTTTTTTTTTTTCCCCATTTTGGTGGTGTCCCCCCCCCTTTTGTTTTTACACCCCCCCCCCTTTTTTTTACTTTTTGGGCCCCCCCACCCGCCCGCGCGGTGTATGCCCCCCCGGGGAGCAAATTGATTCTAACAAATTTGAATTTGCTTAGAATTTCAATAAAAATTCGATTCTGAACGAAGTCTAATTTCCTGGCGAATCTGAGGTCACGCATACAGTTGAGCAGGCCCGCCGGAGCTCAGGTTCGGGGCATTAGCCATTTTATCCAGGGTTCGCCCAGATAAAATGGCCTAGCAACGCCCCTGAGGTTGCCTGATGTCTATAAAGTCATAGATCCATGTTTTGCTGCTTTATTCCACATATAAGAACAGGTGTCTGGAAATACACCAAGCAGTCTTAACAGTAAAACCTAACCTAATATTATGTATGTTCCAGTAGTGCAACCAAAACAGCTAACATCCATTTGAGCATAGACTCCAGATGTCCCCTGAAGGTGTCCTGTGGTACCAAGATGTCAGCAGCTGATCTGTTAAATCCTGTAAATGTGGCTTCCATGTATCAGTCTTGTTTATTATCACACCTCACGGATGCTCGATTAGATTGAGAGTTGAATATACTGGAGGCCAAACTAGCACTTTGAATTCTTTGCCACATTGCTTAGACCATTCCTGAACAATTGGGAAAATCAAGAAAGGATGTCCAGCGTCTTCAAATCATGTTTAAAATCCAGATTTTTATTGAAGCATCACAGGTAAAACATGACATACGAGATCACAAACTGATGCACTTCAGCCATGAATGGAAGATCCCCTTAGTGTCATTGTATTAAAATTAGACATAACAAGTGCATCATTAAATAGCCGAACCTCATTAGGATAATAATTATAATCACTGACGTAAACGGAAATAACACCTGAATAAAAAATGACAGTAACATTTGACAGGAGAATGTAAAATAAATTTCAAATGATCAAATGGCATTGGTATATACTCTATTAATATTGCAAAATCAAATCCTGCCTGTTGTTCAATCCAAATGGTTGTCTAGCATTAAGAGAAAAGATCCAGTATGATTCTCTGCTAAGTAACTTTTATGATCTCCACCTCTGACTGGGGCATTAACTCTTTCTACACCTTGTATCTGAAGAGAATCAGTGCATCCTGCATAGAATTCAAAGCAGTGTCGCGAAACCGAGGAAGTACCATGCAAATCTGTATGGGCACTAGCAGAGAGATGCAGACATCCATTATTTCAATTTACCTGTGTCGCAACCAATGGCATTGACTTATGCTAGAGATGGGGCGAAATATCGATTCTCACCAAGTGGCATTGGTTTAGAATTTCAGGAAAACTTTGGTTCGGAACGGAGCTGAAGTCGAAGTTTGGGGTACTTCGGATGTGCGCAACGAAGGTGATGGTCGGCGAGTGTAGCTTTTCGATTGATAAAATGGCTTGCGAGAGCACATGGGCTACATGGGGGCAAAGCACTCTGGGAGAAATAAGGGCATAGGCCTGCATGACAAGGCATGTGCAGAGGTTGGAAGCAATCAGCGACGGCGGATGTCTGTGACGTTCACCGCACTAAATGAGTGTACAGAGGACGCGGAGGCGGAGCTCGAACACTCCTCATCCACTAGTGCTCATTAGGAAGGGTGCTGCCTGCGGCTGAGCTCTTACTGAAGATTTATTTTTATACAGCGATTTCTGTGGGATTGTTCAGCTTTGTCTCAGAGACCTGTTTCTCTTAATGTTTCTTTCGTATTTTTTGCCGTATTGGATTGAAATCCAGTGTGGTCCACTGAGCTGCAGTATACATTCAATCCCAAGTGGGACTAAGCAAAGGCCTGTTGTAAAATTTCATGATTTTAAAGAGAAACCGCGTTGTTTACCAATACAAAACCACTCGCATTTTTGGCTCGCTGCTCAATTCTTTGGCTATTTACATCCAGGGGTTAATTAGCGTTGTTTTGCTGGTGTGCTGACCCCAAGGAAACCGTACTATTCTTTGTTTCAACGCGCAAAATATATATTTTGTTCCTGAGCCGATTCACAAGCAAAGGTTAATTAAAACTGTATCTCTTGTGTGTGCGTTAGGAAAACACGCAATTGTAACCGCTACAAACGTCTACTCGTTTGTTGGCGGCTCAATTCTTTCGCGCTCAATTTTACATCAGGGAGTTTAATATAAGCGTGTTGTTTGCTGGTGTGCTGCCCCCAAGAACCCGTCTTTTCAACGCCAAAATATATAATTTTTTCCGTAGCCTTAATTCACAAGCAAAGGTAATTACACATGATCTCTTGTTGTGTTGGCGTAGAACCACACGCAATTAGTAAACACGCTACAAAGCTACTAGTTTTTGGGGCTCAATTCTTTCTGCGCATTTCATCCGGAGGTAATTAGCGTTGTTTTATGGTGTGCTCGACCCAAGAAACCGTCTTTCGCGCAACGCAATAATATATTAAATTTTTCCTGTAGCCTAATTCACAAGGCAAAGGCGCTTAATTACAATCTGTATCTCCTTGTTGTGTGGCGTAGAAACACGCAAATGTAACACGCTGTGATATAATGCTACTAGTTTGTGGGTAGCTCTCAATTCCTTGGCGCAAATTGACATCCAGGGGTTAATTAGGAGTTGTTTTTGCTGTGTGCTGACAAAAAAATAAACCGTGCTTTTTTCAACGCCAAAATATATACTTTTTCTGTAGCCTAATTGCAGATGTCACGAGGTTAATTAAGCCTGTCTTGTGCTTTTCGCATTTAGTTAAAACACACGGTGTTTGTTAAACGACACATACAAGTAAATTTTTTCCTGGCCATTTGTGGACGCAATTATATATCGCAGGGTTACCCAAGCTTGTTATGGGTTCTGTGTTGGAGTCAAAAACAGGTGTATCTTTATCATGATACAGATATCATCAATCAAACGGTGTCTGTACTTTTGAGACAGAACCAAGTATGTCGACAGAGGGGTGGCAGCTCATGAGCACCTGCGAGTGTGCCGAGTGCGGCACAAACGTCCTGGAACAAGGCCCAGGCGCAGCACAGCAAGGGGACGTCGCGATAGCAGGTGTCCACTCGGTGAGGCCACAAAGGGACCGCTGTGCATTCTAGGCGGGCCGTGTGTTTTCAGCAACCCAAAGGGTTCTTGATTGGGTTGACTTGAAGGTCATCCTCTTCCTCAGATGAACATGCTGACAACCCCAGCCAGAGTCGGTGGGAACGTCAGACACAACCATTGTTGGCACTGGCCCGGGTGAGCGGGTCAGCGGCCCTCACTGTCCTCGCCCGCCTCTTGTCCCAAGTCCGGTTCCCTCAGCCAGAGATCTACTGATGTGGTCTGGGCTCAGCGCCGCATTTATATTAGCGAGGATGAACAATTGTGAGGCGGGCAGTCAAGAGTACTTGGCGCAAAGACAGGGGAGCAATATCGCCTGTTCTTGCAGTAGGCAGCAAGTATAGGATGTGGAGGATGGATTGGAGGGTCAGTTGAATGTGTGATGAGGTCAAGCCTCGGACGCTTGCCACAGGGACCGGTGATGAGGACAGCGTGCCGATGAACACAAATAGTGATGTGATGTAGCCGACCGCACTTGGGAGCCGACGGAGGAGGCAAGGGCTTTCATCATCGTCAGGAGAAGGAGGGCGTCAGCGTATGCGTCGTTCAGGCAGCAGCGCCTCCCCAGCGGGTTGTGTGGCCGTGAGTCAGCAGGATTATCTGCAGTTTGGACGTGTCGGGAGGAGTCCAAGCGGCCACGGGGTAAAAAAACCCGCTTCGCAGGTACCAAGAAAATAGCGCACAGGGGGATGGACTCAGCGAGACGGCGCAGCGGCGGCAGTAGTCACTCAGTGCGGAGCCAAAGGTTGGCGGTGAGAAATCCGATACTCGGCGGTGTGGTGTGCAGTTCTTTGCTGAAAGAGACACTGGAGGAGCCGAGAATATGGGTATATGTGTAGAAACTGTGGCGAAAGTGAAGCTGTTGGCCAGACTAGACGTTGGCACCACGGCCTGCTGTCAACACATGCGCAGCGTCCACCATCCGGGTTGGACTTGGAGAAACGTGGCCTCAGATGTGGGTGGTCCATCCTGCGCCGCAGCAACAGCGAAGCCAGCGCCCAGTTGGCATGCATGCCATTGCGACAAGTCAGCTCCACCACCTCTGCAGAAAGGGAGCTGTCGTCTTTGAACATATCTCCCGGTCCAGTGCTCTGCTCCTCGCTACTCATGCGGCCAGCAGTGTGTCAGGAGGCGATTGCAAATAGACAACAGTGATGCGTCCAACCAATCCTAAGGTGCTGGCAGCCTGACCGTGATCTCACTGTCCAAGTTGTGGGGTGCTGAGGCGTCCTACTCCCTTTCCAAATGTGGGACTCTGACCGTATCAAGAGAACTATTGGCTTGTGGCCGAGCCGAGATGGGAGAGTTCCAAGCGTAAGTTTCCTTTTCAAAAAAGGCTGAAGAGTACCAGCACTTCATAAAGTATGTAGAAGAACAGAAGGTGGGGTCAGATCTTTGAGCTTATCGGGTTTGTTCCAAGGTGCACGGCAGCGCGGAGTGTTGAGCTATAACTAACGTCAGGGCCAGTACATGTCTTTACGGCCCACTGGGTGAGATGTGCTTCCAGCCCAGGCCACACCAACAACTTGAAGGAGACGCGGCTTCTCCTCCACGTTGACAAACTGCTGCACCTGCAGCCAATGTCCAGTCCTCCTCGATTCCACCGACCACCACCATCTCGAGCCGCTCCACAAGTACTGCCTCCATCATACCACATGTGTAGGGCCACAGCGGTGTCACGAGTTTACACCTGGCTTGCCTCGGGCGAACGAAGTCAACAGGGTGAAGCTGCTCGCGTCATGCAGCAAGAACATCGATGTTGTGGCTTTTCTCCGCGCCACTGCAAATCAGAAACCATGGTGCGGACAATGGGAGGAACATGGTGTCTAGCGCTGCATCGAGAAAGGCTGTTCCATGTGCCCGGCATGGCGCTCTGTGTTCAATCTGGGTTGTGGAAAAGGTTCCTGAGTCTTCCAGCCGCTCTTCAGAACATTCTGAAATATGGCCAGGAAACTGTGCATGCACTTTATCCATTCGTACAATAGCCAGGAACACCCCCTCGAAGTTGCAGCGGCAGAACGGCCTCCCAACACACTCTGAATATGCGATGTTTCCTACGCTGGGAATTCCAGCACTGCACATGTTGGACCGACTGTATGAAAATGAGAAAGGCATTACGATTTTTTGATTGATTCCAGCAGACAGAAGTACTCCCCTGGCGATAACGTTGATGTCAGACAGTGGGCAGCCTCATGCGTGACACCTGCGTTTGTTGACGGCCATTCGAGGAGGCGGGACGTTATTTGTCATGTCGCAGAATACGGGTATGAATAAATCATTCCATGCTCAGTCCTGGAACAGATGCTGAAAGAATACTGTCTGGGCTGGGGACTGGAGAGTGTGATGCGACGACATCTCTGGTCACATGAGTACGGGTGGGGGAGAGCTGTGAAAATGGCAGGAAGGAGGAGGAGGACATTGGAGCAGAAGCATTGTCTGGTGAAATGAGTGGATTTTTCTGACCAGGTGACAGGAGAAATGTGAGGATCCGGAGCAGCTGGAGGAGGTGGATGTAGTGAGGAAGACGAGGCAGGATGACCCCCCCAAGCACCGTGCAGTTTCAGTGGAAAATGGAGGGGCAGGGAGCCCAACGGAGAGTCACTTGTGCAGTTGGCCCAGCAGCATGCTTATTTACTGGCTAGTGCGAGACAGCCGAATAGTCAGCATCCAGCCAGAGGATATGATTCTGGCTCTCCCCCCCTATTGGACCACTCTGTACCGGGTCCAAAATGGGAGCCTTTTTCCCAGCTATTGAGGGAAGAACAAAACTCAAATATACTATAGGGAAATCCTCCGTAATCAGTTGGCTGCTGCCTATTGTGCTGCATTCGTCCCTCCTCTAGAAGGTCTGACCGCGAGGTCCTCTCAGCGCTCACACGTACTATTGCAGCTGGCTGCGCTGGGGAAGCTGGGGGGTAAGGCAGTACCAGCTCATCAGTAGTAACCTTAAGTCTGGAAGTCACTGATGAGAGTTCCTTCACCGCCTTAGTGAGGGGAGGGCAGTCGCCAAAAGCAGCAGCAGGACTGGAGCGAGCAGTCCCGCTGAAAGCCAACGGGTTGTGCTATTGGGACAGCACTTCTGCCACGCCGATAGTTGAGAGATCCGCTGGATCTACTGGGCGCCAAACTGGATTTATGGTGGGCCGCAACTTTTGCCGAGTTTTGCTGTGGAGAAGGCTTGTCCTGCCCGGCGGAGTGTGTGGCATAGAGCGGGGTGGTTCAGTTGCAAGGGGCGCGGGGGCAATCGTTACCCCAAGGAGAAACCCGCTTGTCACGGGAAATGTGAAAACGACTGACACTTGTCAAGTGAATCAGGCTGGTGGATCGGGCCAGGATTTCCACACACCAAATGCTGGTCAGTGTGCCTGGGTTCAAAAGCTACCTGCCTCATCCACTATTCTGATGCCGGCCACCGCCTGGATGCCACCTAGTCTGCTGACAGTTTCTCCATCTGCCTAGTACCATCGTTTACCAGGGACTGTATTGCGACACCCCACCTCTAGAAACCAGCATCTGTCATTGTGCCCACTCTGTTGAGACCTCATTGCTGCGGATGCTGCTGCTGGCTTGTTGCCGTGGAACATCCACACTGTGTGATTGATGCGCACTGTCTGACCTCTAATTGCTACAATGGTGTGGCTGCTGCCATGTCTCCACACTGTGTCATTGTGCACTGCCTACGCCTCTTGCTGCTGCCACCCGTGGACCTCCGCTCTCGAGTCATTTTGACACTCTGTGGACTTCCTCCTGTATTGCCACCTCCAGAATGTTCGAGGATTGTGCGCAACTGCGCTGATCTCATGCTGCGGATTAGTGATCGTGGCCTCCACGCTGTGTGATTGTGCCACTCGGTGCCTAAATACTGTTTTGCCGCCTCCAGAATGTCTTGTGGCACTGCCTGATCTATGCTTGCTCTGTCGTGACTCTCCACACTGTATCATTGTGCACTTTGTGGCCTAGAATACTGTTTAGCCGACCTCCGGAATGTCATGTGCCACTGCCTTGATCTCATACTGCTGCCGCGCGCGTGAACGTTCGTACACTGTGTGATTGTGCCACTCTGTGGCCTGATTACTGTTTTGCCGCCAGTCCGGATGTGATATGTGCCACTGCTGATTCATTGCTGCTCGGGTGTCGTGAACCTCCACACTTTATTCATTGTGCCACTCTGTGCCTATACTGTTTTAGCCGCACTCCAGAAAGTTCATTGTGCCACTGCTCTCCGATCTCATACTGCTGCCGCCGTGACTACTCCATCGACTGTGTGATTGTGCCACTCTGAGGCCCTAATACTGTTTTGCCGCACCTCCAGAATGTCATGGTTGCCACTGCTGGATCTCATACTGCTGCCCGGTGAAAGCTGCCACTATCTGTGTGATTGTACCACTCTGTGCGCCTAATCTGTTTGCCGGCCTCCTGAATGTCATTGTGCGTCTGCCTTATCTCATACTGCTGCTGCCGCCGTGACCTCCACACTGTGTGATTGTGCCACTCTGTGGCCTAATACTGTTTTGCCGCCTCCAGAATGTCATTGTGCCACTGCCTGATCTCATGCTGCTGCTGTCGTGACCTCCACACTGTATCAATGTGCCACTCTGTGGCCTAATACTGTTTTGCCGCCTCCAGAATGTCATTGTGCCACTGCCTGATCTCATGCTGCTGCTTTCGTGACCTCCACACTGTATCATTGTGCCACTCTGTGGCCTAATACTGTTTTGCCGCCTCCAGAATGTCATTGTGCCACTGCCTGATCTCATGCTGCTGCTGTCGTGACCTCCACACTGTGTGATTGTGCCATTCTGTGGCTTCCTCCTGTTTTGCCACCTCCAGAATGTCATTGTGCCACTGCCTGACCTCATACTGCTGCCGCCGTGACCTCCGCTCTCAGTCATTGTGCCACTCTGTGGCTTCCTCCTGTTTTGCCACCTCCAGAATGTCATTGTGCCACTGCCTGACCTCATGCTGCTGTGGCTGCCGCCGTCACCTCCACACTCTGTCACTAATGTTGCCACCTGAGCTCTCAGCTTGTTTTTTTCCAGCTTTTGCTGGCATGACTTTATCAGGCTACATTCCCGCTTGAGTTTTTTGGTCAGTTTTGCCCTCTTAAGTGCCCAGGGAATTTTATAGTGAAGCGATTCTAAGAGCGGCGGCAGTCATCTGCGTGTCATACTAAAACACAACATTGTATGAAGACCAAACCAAGCTCCCTCTGCATATTTAAGCATGGCACAACGTTCTACAGCACCCTGCAGGCTCTGTGCAGCCTGGAAATAGCTGCTTTTTAACGCGATTCGTGCCGAAGTAATTCGGAACGAAACAAATTTTGTCGGAAAATTCGGCGAAGTGACCGAATCGAATTTTTGAGAAATTCGCCCATCTCTACTTATGACTAGTGTTGAGGAGAACCGTTCGGAAAATGATTAGTTCGGCACAAAAGTTCGGGTTCGGCACAGGCGTTCGGCGCCTTTTGCAGCTGCTTCCTTCAGTTTTGGTGGCCAGGCAATCAGTGCAGAGCACAGATGGGGTCAAAAACGTCACCATTGAGGGTGTAGGGATCTCATTGGCTGCTAAAATCACATGACCGTCTTATGTGTATGTCACTGTATTTCCCGTTAGTCACCATTTCCACCTTACTCTCTGTAGTGAACACACTGCTGCCTGTGTCTGCTGGTTTGCCAGCAAGCAGAAATACCATTTAATAGCAATTTAACACAGGAAAAGCTACTAGTGAGATTACACGGGGGGAAGGGGGAGAGGGTGAAATTAGTTTAGGGAATTATACACAGCAATAGTTAGGAAGTTATGTAGTTTTATATAGATATTCCATAGAAATGTTTTTTATAGTCTGTTTGCCCATTGCAATCTACAGGCTTTTAAGACCACTTGATCTGCTGTGAGGGTTCTTTCATACGACCCCATTTCATAGATATTGCATGGAAAAAAATCTGTTTATAATCCTATTTGCCTGTTGCAAAGTATAGGCATTTAAGAACACTGTTGATTTGCTGTCTTTGGAGTACAGTTCTTCAATAAGTGACAGTGAACAAATCTTGACTTTTTTAATATTTATCCTATTTGTCCTATTCAAAAAAATCTTGTTTTAAATAATCATTTCTTATTGCTGATTTTATTGAGTTCCCGAAAGGTCATTTTTGATGCTTTTGAGGTCGTGCTGCTGTAAAAGACAACGAGATTCAATGTCCTAGTCCCAAAAATCTTGTTTCAACTAATCATTTCTTCTTGCTAATTTTATTGTGAAAGTCCATAAGGTCATATTTGCCGGTTTTGGGGTCATGCTGTAAAAGTTGTGCCAGGGGTGCCAGCGTACTCCTGTCAGAGGCCCTAATCAAAAAGAGGCCCAGTGATTTGATAAAAATAGGAACTATTAATGGGTGGGGGCCCCATTTGATTTAGCCGCATGGGGCCCTGAAACGGTTAATAGATGACTAACGGCTGCCACCACATATATGACATTTTCTTAGGCCCTGGAGCAAAAAGGGATAAGGGGCTCCTGCAAGTTACAATGTTTCATTTACAATACCGGTGTCTTCTTATGTGTCAAAGGGGCCTCGTGGCAGCTGCTGGCGCTGCACCTCCTATAGCTATGCTGTCCTCATCTTTTCAGTTAGCCATTAAAAGGAATTAATTATTTTAGCCTGTGATTTTTTTTCTGTGACTCTTAGAGACAAATTTTCTTCACTAAGTTGTTCCACATATCCATTTTACTATTATGGATGGTAATTACAGCTTCTCCTTACCTGTATGGGTATAAAAATTAACCAGAACATCTTCTCCCATTGACTTTAATGGGGTTCGAAGTTCGATTCGAGTTCAACTCGAACTTCGGACAGAACTTCTCAAACTTTGAGGTTCTACTCGAATTCAAACTTTTTAGGGTTCGCTCATCACTACTTATGACATTTGTCATAAACTACATGGCTAGTATTGCAGTTGATCTACTGTTTGGTGTTATGCGTGCTTTTTTTAGCGAAGGATGAAAAAGTGAGCGATTGGAAAATCACATTGCAACATATACATTTGCCAGGTAAGTTGTATATTACTATTATTCTGAAAAAGACTCGGAGATAAATGTTGTCTAAGTGTTGGAGCACAACGAGCAACACATGGAACCTTCTGTAAAGCTGGATCTGAAGAGAGTAAAGGTAGATATTTTTTAATTATACTAGTAACTTTAATGTATTCTGATCTGTAAGTAGTTACAAAAGTTATAGGATTAGTATTACATTTTTGGCAACCTTATTTGTATGAATAGAGCAATAGAGCTAGAAAGATTGTACTTAACCGGGATTGTAACACTCTAAAGACCATTTCGGATAAGACCTAAATTTAAGTCTGTTATTAATTTTTTTCATTTTCTAACAAAAAAAATCGTGTGACAGGCTCTTAGCATCTCCCCTACTGGAATTTTTTTTTTTTTATGGTGTGGGATAGATAACAGGATTTAGCATGGAGGATGATATTTCCATCTGTTTCCTTCCGAAAAGAACGAGTGACAACTCTGGTTTCATCATGGAACAATAAAAAATCAAGAAATTAAGTACAATGTGTTTAAATTTTAAACGTTAATTTTAAGTTCAAGTTGTTATGATGTAAATGGCTGAACATGCCTGGTATGGCCATCACATTACGCCCTTAAATTATGATGAGGTCATCTATTTAATGACCATACCAGACTATGTTCACATCATAGATATTCGAAAGATCAAATAAACAAAAATGTTTCCACCAAGTCATGTATGTATTTGCAATAAATGGTGAGAATTTTGTAATCATTGGCACGCCTGTAATTTCTAAATAAAATGACTTTTCAAACATCAAAATAGTATGTGTGAGTAAAAAGTATGTGACATCTAACAGATTCTTTTAGTATAGAATAATAGTCACTGAATGTGTCCAAAAACCATTTTAGGGACCAAATGGATAAATCATTGGGAATAATGGTATAAAGAGATTGAACATCCGCTGTAATCCAAGAGAATCTGGAAATGTCTACGGACATCTGTGGTATCACACTGAAAACCGGGAATTAGATGCATGAGATCCTACAGATGACTATCCAACCAAGCCACCATACTTTCATTTAAAAACCCAATACCTGCCACTATGGTATGTAGTATAGGTGTAAACCCTGGTTTCTGGAGTTTAGGGAAGGAGTGGAAAACAGCTGTGATGGGACAGTCTAGAATTAAAGATCCACCTACTTTTTGAGAAATAATGTCCATATTAACACCTCTGGCAACCAAAGTTTTTAGTGATTTTTTAAAAGTATTTGTAGGACATCCTTTCTTGATTTTCCCCAATGGAACTGTAATATACCAAAACTAGGCGCATTATATGCTGGCCACGACATAAAAAGACGCATTAAATATAGTAGAAATGATATGCTATGCGCCTCCAAAACACAATGCGTCTATCGAGGAGCATTACATACACTAGTAATGATACGTTATGCACCTCCGTTACTCAATGCACCTCGATAGGCGCATTACATACACTAGCAATAATACGCTATGCACCTCGATTGCACAAGGCGCATTAAGTTTACTATGCAAGATATACCATACGCCAGATTTTTGAAAGGCTCATACTCTCAGGAGCACTTTACACTGATTAAATGCGCCTAAAAAATCCCGTGGTGATGCCGATTTTCAGACATATTGCCCCTAGCCTTTATAACTTCACGTTAACTATGCAGGAACAATATATATATATTAGACATTTTGTAATATTTACCTGCCCTGACCAGGTGTTGAACAGAAGAATCAAATCATGAACATATGACATAAGAGCCAAGAATTTTCGGTCTTTATAGTCAAATCTTTCACCAAACACAACGGAGCAAATGACATTGGAAACAGATAGTCGTAATATGCTTATTGGTTCAATGGGAGAATCTGTTAGTAAATAGAAAGTGGTGGTCAGTCATTGCTTTAGTGATACAGCATAATACAGACACTGGGAAAATTTAGCCCATGGAAAATATTACTACACAGCAGGACTGTAAGTTTCAGATGGATGGTGAGCTCAAGAGTGTTGGATGCACTCATTGATCTATATAGAGGGAAAAAGAAATAATCTCCCACCTTACAAATATGTATCTAACTCAACCCACCTTTGTCCTTCATAAATTTCTCAGCCAAACACCGGGCTTCTTCTTGAATTCTCTCTTCATACTTCTCTTTCCCATTCCAAAATTCCTTAAGGTTGTCAAAGAAAATCGACGAAGGAGTTTCCATCTTTCTCCATTGCTTGCAATGACCCCTGTAAAGTCAAACATAGTTTCTAACTGTAGCATGTCAAAAAAATTGAATTTTTGTTACATATCTCTAAAATCCACAAAAGACAGTGGGTTTAAGCTTCTACCACTAGGAGGCGACACTGAGCAAGAAAAGTGAAGGCTTCTCCCAGCATCCTATATCCCAGCTGTAGACGCTGAGCTAATCAACAAAAGCAATAGGAGTGACTAGGAGAAGCTAACAAAAGGAAAAACAAAGTCATAACAAAACACTGCGGATGAATGTGAATTGAAAAGTGGAACGCTTACAGTAAAGACCAGCAGATGCTGAAGCACAAAAAGCACAAAACTGTTTGGGAGATTTTACAGGTATGTAACAAAATTCCTGTTTTCGTGTTTGTATCATTGGGGGCGACAGAAGACAGTGGGATGTCCTAAGGCATTCCCCAGGAGACGGAGCATAAAAGCCTAGAATGATTGGTAACTAAGGCATATGCTTGCAAAACCCTCCAAGCAAGCAAAATTTGTGAAAGCACATCCTGTGTAACAAAAGAAGGCAAGTGGAGAAGACAAGTTAGCTGCCTTACACACCTGCAAAGCAAAGGCCCAATGGCAGAGTGGCTAAGGAGCCACCACTGAGAACGATGGAAAAACCACCCAAGGATGAAAGGGAAGTTCTGCTTATGGTGCATGGTATAAAGGATGCCATCCAGGACAAATACAAAACCATTCTGTAGAAAAGAAGGGGTGTTAATCTATAATGTAGAGAGCAGTTCCCAGCTCCTTCCATCATAGGTAAGAGGAAGGAGCTGGAGATGATAATGAGGCTGATCATTTTAGACGTAAGAACAACAAGATTGATGGCCCCAAGACCCGAATGAAACCAGAAGTTGTCAGGAGATGACAAAAAAGAGAGTGTATGACTCCATGTAGACTAGGCAGTCCCTGGAAAACAGAAACTCGTAAACCTAAAATCCTAGGTGAGGACGTAGGTAAGAGGCAGGAACAAAGAAGTTAATAAAATAAAGTCAAGAATTACCTAAAGCATGCATGTCATGAGCCAAAGTGTGAAGTACCGATCAATACAGACCTGAAAACTTCCATTGAGAAAAAAAGTGTTAGTACTGTGCTATTGCACCTTTAAGATATAAACCTCTTCCATACCACCAGTCCGTGCTTGTGATTGCTTCGGTATCCTGGCTATTCAGTTTGTGCTCTGTTGTTTGGATTTCTTTGGCTATGAAATTTAGCATGTAGTTCTGATAACTCTCCTGTCTTCTTCTTCGGTATTGCTATGTTCTACTGGTGTAGCCTCAGCCTGTCTGACTCTTCTCTATTTGTTTTCTGTTGTGTCTGTTACCTGTTTGTTGTTCATTTTTTCATTGCCTGTTTGGCACCCACTGAACTAGAAATATCTCCGAAACAGGTTTGAGTGTGGGGTTGCCCTTTTCAGGGCAGGTGTTCTTTTTAGGCAGGGTGAGACAGGGCGAGACTATTGCATTCCCTACAAAAAGTTGACCATCAGACCTCTAAAAGGGGATGACAGTGATAGTAAGAGGTGAAGTCTAGATCTCAGCACACAGAAGGACCATGGCTAACTCTGGTAAAAGTAAAGAGGTGTGAGTAAACTGAAGTCATAAGGGAGGTAACCACTAGCTGACTGTGGGACTACCCAGGAATAGGTGTCCCCTAGACTGAAGGATAACAGGTAAAATAGTGGTCCAACAGGAGAATGTAGGACAAAAAAAGAGAGCAAAATTTACTGCCCAAAGGGGGAATCAAAGAAAGGTACAACAATACTGTAGAGAAGTGTCCAAAGGTTGCCTCACTATGTAAAAGTCTAGGAAAAACAGAAAGAGAAGGGCATATCCACCAGGCGGAGGAATCCATGGGACATGCTCCAGGATTTGGAAGGGGAATAATGCTGCACCTCAGTGAGTACACCTGCAAAATTTCATTCTATCATTGCAGGAAAAAGGCATGGGTGACCGGCAGAAAGGAAGTGCATGCGAGTTCACCCCTTCAGTACCTTGCACTTCAATGCACATACCGGAAAAATTCCCTTCTGTCGTTGTTGGAAAACGGCATGAGTGACCGACAGGAATAAAGCACAAACCAGAGTCTGGCTGTGTTCCTGGCACCCCCAGAGGGGATTATGTTAAAGTGACGACCTCAATGATGACCAACATGACAGGTGAGGAGAAAGACCTCCATCACCAACTGCAAGAGAAAGAAAGAAAGAAAACTAAAATACAAAAAAATGCTACAGACACTAAGACAAAACTGATTAGCTCAGTGTCTGCAGTTGGGATATAGGATACTGAGAGGAGCTTTCACTTTTTTTTATTAGTGTTGCTTCCTCTAGTGGCAGCAGCTTATACTCATTGTCTTCTGTGTCTCCCAAGTATACAAGCGTGAAAATAGGACTTTATTAAAAGTTAAAGCTCAATCCAGTTATTTAACAACTTTTTTCTATATATTCAAGCCTTTATATTGTCTTCAGTCAGCACCATAAGGGTTTCATCAGGGCATTATTGGCAGTACTATGTCAGGGGCCTTGATGTTTTTTAAAGAGTGCCTATTGAAGATTTGGGGTTTGTTAAGTAGGATCTGTGGCTTTCAGACAAAATCTTAAGCACTTTCTATATCTCTGCTTGTCATGGCCAACTGATACAGAAGACACAAAAAATCTTTCATACATGTAACAAGGCCCTACACACCTATGTTAGATGAATATAGTCTGGACAGGTATCGCCTGGATGTATAAGAAAGCAGAGCATTTGAAAATTGTGCAAATTGTAAAAATATAAGAGCCATAATTTTTTACTTTTCTGTCACATAGCTAGATGAGGGCTTGTTTATTTTTAATGGTATTATTTAACATTTCATATTATGTAATGAGAAACCCTAAACAAATTCTTTGTAGGACAAAAATTCAACTATACCATAGTTTTTGGGGTCTTGTTTTTACCGGCACGACACTGCGTTAATGATATGTCATCCTTTATTATGTCCATTAGCAGTACTTAGGTGATACTAAATTTACTGCTTATAACTTGTTTTATTTTTCCACCTATGAAATGGCTTGTTTTCTGTGAGATCAAGTTAAATTTTTACTTTGATTTGCTACCATTGTGGGGTACATACATCCTTTTTATTTACAATTTTGGGGAGGCAAAGTGACCAAAAAACTGAAGTACTAGAGTTGGGAGTCTTTTTCTTTTACAGTATTCAGCATACAAGATAAATAAGGTTATATTTTAACCCCTTACCAACACATGACATAAATTTACATCATGGTGGTGGTAAGGTTGTATGTAGTGGGATTACTCTGTAATCCCGCTATTTAAAAGGCTGGTGTCAGCTGTTAATTGCAGTTGACATCTGCCGATAGCAGTGGGGAACGCAGCTGGCTCCGTTCCCTGCTGCTTAACTCTTTAAATACCATGTCTGTCACATCTACAGTGCCTAAATGTATAAAAAACAATGCCATGCACCATTTAGCACTCTGATCGGCACCCCCATGACAATATCAAAATATCTGCTCTCTTACTACAACCTGCCTCTGGTAAGATGGCAGACTTGGGGACCTTCACAAGACTCCTGGCTACCATGAAAACTGAATTGCACCCTGCAATTACGCCATCCTCCTGTATACCAGCTTCACTGCATCTAACCAATCAAACAGCCATGAGCACAATCTTAACTTCAACTCTTACCCTAACTTCAGCCATTACTATATCCCTAGTCCTTGAATTAGAGTTGGAATTAAAGGATATTCTCACCAAATGCTTTTAACAGGCAAATACAGACTATTACCAAATACACTCCTGTTCTGATTGTATTTTATTTCAGAGCTAGAGCACTTCTTATCTCCCACTTGTGTACACTAGCTTTTCTAGGTTATCGACCATCTCTTTCTGTTTTCATTGCTACAGCTGCAATGGACAGAATAGTCAGGATGGTGACCCCTGCTGTGTGTTTATCTATGTTACTGACAAACTTTAAACTTTTAGAGCTCTGTAGCCTTCTGCCCTATTGTTTAAAGCCTTCTGTTAGCAATGTATCTCTAACAGGTTCAGCTAAGAATAGCAGAGCAGATTTGACAATCACTGCTATAGAAGCACTCGCAGCCTAAACAGGAAGTGGGATCCTTCATCTGGCTGGGAAGAGCAGGTTCTATGAAACAACCTTCAAGTTAACCCTAACTCACATTCTAAGCCCTTGGGCTAAGGATACAGTTAGGGTTGAATTTAGTGTTACAGTGTGGTAAGCACTGGAGATGGGTTAAAGTTAGCTTTACGGTTAGATGTAGGTTGGAGTAACTCTAATTCCAACCTTAACCACGACTCTGAACCTACTATTAGGGTTGAAATTAGGGTGATTTTAACCTTAACTCTAACTCTAACCCTATGTAGAAGATTAGCATTGAAAATAGGTTTTGGGTTGGAGTTAGGGGTATTCTGACCCTAGCACTAAGATAAATCCCCTAAACTGATACTTGTGTTATACACAATATGTTATACAAATATTCTATCATATATTTATACACTTGACATTAAAATCACAGAAAGTAATGAGCAATTGTTATTTTTAGTCACTAGCTTTAATAGCTTACCAAAATCCTTAGAAAAAAGCTCTCCTACTCCTATGTCTCCCCTGTCACTGAATGCGTCACTGTGGTCCACCAATGCTTCCTTCAGAGCATCGTACCCAATTAATACTATTGTCCGAACGTTTGCCATGTAGAGGGTGTAAACAGGTCCATAGGTCTCACTCAGCTACAGAGATATAGAAAACATAAAAATTGCATATGTAACACTCAGGCCATTTTCACACAAACACAATATACATTTGAGCAGGACGGCATACTTCGTAATGAGGATCCTGTCCTATGTGATCAATAAAGCCTTATCCAGATGGCTTTGTAAAGGATATCTAAATTTCATAACAATAGGATAATATTTCAGAAGAGATCTGTAAGTGGTTATTAGGGATTTACTAAAGGGGGTGGGTAGGTGGGGGGTCCTACTTCAGAAGCAGCAGAAGACACTGTCATAAAGTTTCCTATACATGATGATGGACTTGAAGAGCATCTGGGGGGAAAATGAAACCCCAAGGACAGATCAAGTTACCTTTGTCAGCTCAGGAAGTGAATTCACAGGACCAACGTGAGCGGTGGTATAAGTCATGTGAGGGAGTGGAGTCAAAGTAGGTGTGGTGTTCACCAGAGCCCATCACAAGGCAGGATGGACTTGCTGCAGTGGGAGACCACCAGGTCGCTACATGTAATGTGACTAGCTTGCAATGTCAGCCAGGGTGCAGCATGGTACAGAATCTTCAGGCTGATACGTGGTCAGGAACAGGCCGAAAGGTCAGGGCACGCGGCAGACAACATATAAGGAAACGGACAGGAAAGGTGTGCCACACAGAAATAATGAATAGCGTAACTCAAACTAGCTCCTCACAACCACCAAACAAGTGGTAGGGAAGACAGGGGGACGCAACCTAATAAAGGGGAAAGTAAAACATCATTGGATGTTAAGGGTGCACTGGCCCTTTAAATCTTGGAGAGATGGCACGCCCACGCACTATAGAACAGGTGCGCGCTTAGCTAAAGCATAGAACAGAGCAGGAATAGGGACAGGTGAATGCTGGGCAGGACAAGAGGTCAGAGCACAGGCACATCTGCAGTCCGGGACATGCACTGCAGAGTGAGCATGGCTGTGGCACAAAAGATCCATTACTGCGGATCAGAACACTTTGTAAAACTTTGAATGGGGCATTATACCACCGTGAAACATTTGGTATCAATTTTGGGACCTGAAATTGCTCCGATAAACAGTGATAACACACAGTAGAGTCACAGCACAGGAAACATACAACAGTGACATAAAAAAAAATTCTATATAATGTACTGGGAAACCCCCAAAAAATTCTATGTGGGGTAGAATGTGAAAAAACTTGCAGTTCCAGCGATGCCAAATTTGAAGTTTTAGTTAGTTTTAGTGTTTTCATTTAAATAAAAACATTTTTTATTTTGTAAATTCACACTGCAGCACCATTTTCTGCGACCACTAACTTTTTGCTTTTCCACCTTTGGACTTGAGTAAAGGCTCTTTTTTGTGCTTAAGTGTAGTTTTTAGATATAGATGACCATATGGGATAAATAATGTTATATTTTAATGAATCACACTTTTTTCTGAAGTGGTGATATCAATTTTGTGTAACTTTTTTATTGCTTTATTTTTTTATTTGTAAAACTTTTATTTTTACTTATACCTCTAGATCTACTAGGGTACTTGGCCACTAAGAGGGGGCACAATTGCTTCTCCACTTATCTGCACTATATACATAGTGCTGACAAATGTAAAGAGATAGTGTTCCTATTACTTCCCATAATCCTACAGCAGGAAGTAATAGGAGTAGTAACATGGCAGCTACGGAAGACTTATTAGGCTTTCAGTTGCCATGACCACCACTCATACCCGAGATCGCGTCATCTCAACAGCATCTATATGGTTGAACATCAGGAATTGGAGCCATCTCCAATTCCTGTTGATAGTGGTGGGTGTCAGCTGTAATCAACAGCCGGCACCTGCTGTGTATGAAGCAGGCTTAGGTTATGTTAACATGGCGTATAGCGGCACATACCTGTGTGCACCATTAAAGCCTGCTATTTGACATGCATGCTGGCCAGTGCCTATTTTAAACAGCGCTCCGGGATGCCTCCCATCAACGAGTGCTATGACTTACCATATTTGCGGAGTGTACTTTGGATGTATTGCAGCACAATTATGCCCCAAATTATGCCCAACATATACCCCATGTGAACATACCACTAGCAACTGATTCTGCTCTATACTCCTTTACTGACAGTGTGACATACCCATTCGTTCCTTGTCAGTATGGGGTTAAAACATATGGTTAATGTATACTTAGTTATAACAGTTCAGGAATTCTGTTGTGCTGTCACAGTACATGGGTTATCTGCTCATTGATAATAAAGCATAGGGATTATGTAGTGATGTCACAGAAATAAAGTACACTATCTATCATATCCTAGTACAGGAATAATACACGAAAAAATGTATAATACAGTGATTAACTTCATAGTAAACAGAATAGGGCTGCATTAAATTTTTCAAATCCACTTTAATTGTCCTCACTAACTGAAGCTTATGTCTGAGTGGTAATGAGTCTCCTATGTTGTTGGGCCTATAGCAGCTGATATGCACCTATCCTAGTATTTATACTCATATGAATTTATTTAGAATCTTTTGCCTATTAGGCCTCGTTCACGCGGCTTATTTGGGCACGGATTGGCGCCGTACTCCGCGCCGGATTTGCGCTTCAGTACGGCGCCAATCCGTCCCTGTCATTACGGTAATCCACTGCTCTCATAGAGAACAGTGGAATCCGTCGCTCCTCCGGCAAATCCGCCGCGGGGGGGAGAAAGTGACATGCACATTATTTACGGCGCGGACGCGCCGTAAACAATGCATTGTCTATGGGGCCGGGAGCGGCGCCCCCTCCGCGCTCCGGCCCCGCCCCCGTCCCGCCCCTTATTCACGGCGGATTTGTGAGCTCAATCCGGCGCACAAATCCGTCGGGAATAAGCCGTGTGAACACGGCCTTACTGGATCCCCCAAACTGAAGAGATACTTGGAGAACAAATTTTTCCTCTAAAACCAGGGTCCTAATAAGGATAAGATTACAATTAATGCTCATACCTTAATTAAAGACTGCGGCAGTTCTGAGGCACGGATCTGGAAGAAATTCCCCAGGCCAGGTAGTGGTGTAGGTCCTGGGGGAAGGTTCTTCTGTTTGACCCTTCCCCACCATTTAATGAGGTAAATTAGGAGAGTGACTCCAGTAGCCAGGAGAAGCGTGCTGCAATATTCAGAGCCATCCTGCTCCTCAGTGATTACTGCCTGTACTATATTCCTCTCTGTTTATATAAGACCAAGTACAGGGCAATAATCCAACTTGTTATCAACACGACAGGCTGGGCGTGTTTAGTACAGAGTTCCAGTTGAACTACACAATACTGTATTTTGTAATAGTTAAGCTTGATTTACATTTGCGTCAAAGCTTCCGTTCAAAACCTCCAGTGCATAGGTGAAAACGGAAGCAAACGGAAGCTCAAAGAACCCCATTAATTACAATGGGTCTGTTGGGTTTCCGCTGTAGTATCTATCGCTGAGACAGAAAAATAGCGACAGAACATGCGATGTAGGTTCGGAATGGAACCTCCGATACTTATGTGAACCAGGCCATAGAACATGTTCAGTAACAGGATGAAAACAACCATCATTGCTTCTCTGACATGTCCTCTTTATCAATATGTCAAGCTTACCATATAAAAACTTTAGAACGCTGGTTGTGAAAACAATTTTTTTTTGGAACAGCATCGTCTATGAGTTTTGGGCCTGTTTTAAACAGAACAACAAATATAATTGGTAGATCGCACAGTTAAAGGGGACAGGGTTCAGTTTTTTTCCACTTAGTAAAGCTGTAAAATTAAAAATTTGGGCACCCAAGTACCAAACAAAAATTAAAAAAAATTTTTTTTATAAATGCCCGGTTTTAAAACAACTATTGTATGTAGACTGATCTTCACATATGCCTAACCAAGGTTGTTATTTAACGTGTTGTTGTCTCTGTCTCTAAAGTCATATCCCCACTGCACGGGTTTTCAGCCGTTTTTTTTCAAAACGGGTTTGCGGGTTTTTCAGATCCGAAAAACCGTCCCAAAAGGGGCAAATGTTGCTCTTGGAAAACCCCCTGCAGCAGTCCCCCCCCTGCAGGAAATTTTCCCCCCCGGGGGTTTTTTCCCCCCGCACGGCCCGCCTGAATAACATTTTCTTGCACATTCCGATGGAAAATGTCAAGTGAATGTAAAAGGGGAGGCTTTTTCCCGCTCACGCGGAAAAAGCCACCCCCCCCCACGGGCCAAGGGGGGGGCCGCAAAACAAGGACAAAAACCGGGCGGATAACAAAACCCCCGCACTCAAAAAAATAAACAAAAATGCCCAACAACATGGAGGGGTGCAGATTTGACTCTAAACCCCACAAATTTTACCATTCGCTTCAACGGGGTCTGCTGTGGGTCTGCTCACATTTTTTTAAATTTAAATTTTGGGGTCCTTTTTTTGTAAATCAAAGGATCTGATCCTTACCCCAAAAATATTTTTTCCTGTCCCAAATGATGGACATTTTTAGTGTAAAATTAAAAAACACTACAATAGATCGGGCCCGAATAAATTTTAAAAAACTGATTTGGCAAAACCCTTTCGGCTTAAGTTATGAAAAAACCCAAAACAAATCTGAACAAAGCCTTACTGCTTGAATCCCTTGGAAGTGACTAAGGGCGACATGTATGATTTTTGGCGCCCAGGTGCCATTTTTATTTGCTCACATTAGTAGCGTAGAATGTGCCTGAATCTATAATCTATGAACCTGTTCCACTGCGGGGCTAGATTAGGCGCTTTTGAGTTACAAATCACCCCTTCTGGCTCAGGAAAAACCCCTTTTTTAAAATGCTCTACCTTTCCAGATAATGTGCCTGGAATTCCATACTAACTATAAATGTGTAGATGCTTTCGGGGTTTTGTGCGCCCCGCCTCCAGCACGCCCCCTGATCTCAGGTGCACTACAAAGTGTCACAGGCGCTTTGTATTGTGATTAATACTGGAGTAGGTCTGATTAAAATCTAGCGAACAGGGCTGAGCCAGTTTTCTGGCTGAAAACATAACAGACTTCTGGCGCAGCCCTGTACATACATGTCGCCCTAATTCTAGAGTAAAAGGCAAAAATTCTAATTAGAAATTTAGAACATTTTAAGTCTTTTTATTTTAAAATGGCAAAAATACATGTATAATTCAGTCTTGTGTAGTCACATATTATATATTGGTATTTATAGCCCGTATTCAGCACCTGATATTTGGAAGTTAGTCAACTTGTATTTATACCTGAGATGAACTCAGTTAAAAGTAAACAGATGACTTCTGCAAATATGTGGAAGCCTATCTGACTTTATTCCTGGTGGGAATGATATACTGCAGGGTTTTGCTTTTTACTTTGCAGAGTGAAATGATCTTGCAATATAATAAGAGATCAGTTTCTTGTTTTCGCTGATATAATCTAACAATTGAGTTTCACATGAGTTTCCCGCCCTGTGCCATCTTAACTGTTCACAAATTGTTTTTCTATACAATTAGTTATGTGCTAGTATGTGGTTATAGAGGATCAAAACAATAACCCAAGATTGCAGTGTTATTAATCACTCTGCAACTATCTTCACAAGATACCAACTGAAAGAGGAGCTGTGACATGTCCTGACATGTCTGTTGTAGTAAGTTCTTGAGTTCCCTGCGTAATAACAATTCTGGAACATCTTCTCTTAGGGTATGTTCATACGGCTATACGGTGTGTGTCTTGGAACTGTGCGTAATTCCAAAGCACGGGAGGGGGCGGATGCCGGACTCATAGAAATGCATTGTCAACGGCGCATAACATTTGACATGTCAATTCTCCCCCCACACGTACAACGAGATCGTATTGTACGCGCGGGGGGACGACATGTAATCCATAGCTCTCTATGAGAGCTATAAATCACCGTAATTGCGGCGCGCATTTCGCCGCTTATAATGCACAATGACGTGAGATAATAAGCCGTGTGAACATGTCCTTATAACTCTGTGTTGTGCTGTTCCTCTTTTAGGGCCACATGTATGAACCTATTTAGGTCTAAAACTCACTTTTTTGCCCATAGGTTATTATTGGAAAAAGAGTGAGTTTTAGACCTTAACAGTTTCATACATGTGGCTCTTAGTCTTTTTAGAAATGTATTATTGAATCAGTCAGATGGGTGTTACCATTCTCACTTTCAGAGCTGTGTTCCAACACAAACTGACTGTCAACACTGATTGGACACACTCCAAATTGGCAACACAAATTTGACCGATTGGTAATTAATTTTATATCAGGGGATAGATATTTAACCCCTTAACGACCTTAGACGTATCCATACGTCCAGGTCGTTTGGGGGGTTCACGCACCTGGACGTATGGATACGTCCTGAGGATCGCGCGAACTCTAAAGCAGAGTTCGCGCGATCGGCGCGGGGTGTCAGCTGTATATTACAGCCCCCGGATCGCTCCGGGGGGGGGGGGGGCGGTTAACCCCTTAATTATCGCGACGATCGGGTCGCAATAACTAAGAGAGACGCGGGAAGAGATCGCTCCTCATACGTCTCTGTCGGCGGCAGCAGTGCACGGATCGTGCGATCCGTGCGCTTTGCCCTCTGACAGACAGCAGGGAAAGGCAGAGAATCTTTCGGGTTGTCTGTGAGTCCCATCCCCGGGCCTCCCTGTGGGCAGGGCCCCGGCATCATGACTACGTTGTCTAGGAACCATCAAGCAACAAGTAGCATGTTTCCCTATTGAAGAGAGACAAAAGATCTTCATTAAATCCCCTATGGGGAAAAGTAAAAAAAAAATTAAAAAAAGTGAAAAAAGTGAAAAAAAAAAGTGAAAAAAAAAAGTAAAACACAAAAAAATAAAATAAAAATATACACCGCCCTTTTCCCCTTTACAAAGGGGCATCGCCCCAAAAAAGATAATAAAAAAATAAAGCCCCATATTTGTATCGCCGATGCGTAACAACCTCCTTATATCTTCATTTTAAATTAAGTGGTGAACCCCTAAAAAAAAAAAAAAAAAAAAAACCAATCACAGAATTAAAATTTTTTGTTCACCCCGACAATAAAATGGAATAAAAAGCGATCAAAAATCTCCTAAGACGCTAAGTTGTCCCAAATTAGAACGTCGTTCATCCCGAAAAAAAAAAAGTCCTTAAAAGCTCTGTATACGGAAAAAAAAAAAATTTATACTCTCAGAAGATACGATGCAAAAAAATTGTTTTACACACTAAAAACGTTTTCTTTTTTTTTTAAAAGTCTTCAAAAAAAAAACTATAAAAATTTGGGTATCGCCATAATCGACGACCCAAAAGTAAAGCTAACTTACAGGATACGCACGGTACCCTTTTAAAAATAAAAATAAAAAAACTAAGGGGTTTGCGTTTTTTTCTTCACCCTGGCCTCCAAAAATGGTTTTAAAAAGCGATCAAAAAGCCTTCCCCCCCCAAAAAAATTTGTACTAAAAAAAAGTCAATCTCTCGCAAAAAAAAAAAGTCCCACACAGCTCCAAGCACAAAAAAAATTAAAAAAGTTAGGTCTAGATTTTGGGCGTGCAAAATTATTTTCCTGGTTGAATAAAAGTGTTTTTTTTTATAAAAGCAAAAAAACAAAAAAAAAATATACTTTGGGGTATCGTGTTCGTTTGACCTCGAGTAAAGCTAAATGTAATATCCATCAGTGCCGCTATAAAAAAATAAAAATAAAAAAACACTCCAAGATTATGTATTTTGTTCAAAACATTCAGAAAAACCTTTAAAAAAAAGTGAAATGCTCATAGCACCCCATAAGGGTCCCAAATAAAAACTTAAACTCACCCCCAAAAAAACAAGCCCATACACAGTCTGCACCAGCAAAAAAAAAAATTATGGCTGCAAATGGGACAACATAAAAACGAAATTTTTTATAGACGTTTTCTACTGTGTAAAAGTAATAAAACGGGAAAAAATATATAAAATCTATATCATTGAAATTGTACGCCCCCCATAGAAAAGATATCACATATTTACACTTCACGGCGAAGCTGAAAAATTAAAACTCAAAAAACCAGACGACGCGTTTTTCCCCCCCTTTTTTATTTCCATTGCTAAAAAAAACTTGGAAAAAACCCGTGATCCAAAATGCACGTACACCCCTAGAGAATCCCCGTGGGTGGGTTTTAATCCAAAAAGGGGGGACTTTTGGGGGGTTTCGCCTTTCTGCACTTTGGGGGCTTTGCAAATGCGCATGGCCCCACCAAAATCGGTTCCAAAAGCCAAAAAAGCGTCCCTCCTTATACCCCTGCCTGGCCCAAAAACGTTAACCCAATGTGGTATTGCCCAATTTGGAAAAATTGCTTAAAAAGTTTTGTTTTTTTTTCCAGGATTCTTTTATTTTGAAAAATTTTAAGCTAAAATTGCCAGATTATTGAAAACAATTTTTTTTTTAAATTTTTACAGCCTTTTGCTAAAAAAAATTTGTGTCACTGTGGGGTTTTATACTCAATCACCCCCCGGTATATTCATTAAGGGGTTTTAGTTTTTCCCAAATTGGTCTATTTTGGGGGGGCTTTTTAAGTTTTAACCTTGGGTGTCCCCAAACCCGAAATGGGGTAAAAAATCGTTGAAAATAGACCCCAGAGTATAGTAGGTGTCCTCCTATTCTGGGGCTTTGGGTGGCAATAATGCACTAGGGCCCCATATGGGTATCCTAAAAACGGCAGACCTGGGGGGAATTGATTTTAAGTTCATTTATTTGTCACTTTTCCGATTCCAGTGAATAATGGATAAAATTGAAAATCTGCAAAAAAAATGAAATTTTTAAATTTTACCTCCCCTTTGCTTTAATTTTGTAAAAAACTGAAAGGGGTTTTCAAACTTCCTAAATATTTGTAAATATGTTAAGGGGTCATTGCTTAAAGGCATCACTTATGGGGGGATCTAACAGAGGGCCCCCCAAAACCAGTCAAACGGAGTGGTCCCTAAAAAAATGTATTTAAAATTTTTTAAAAAAGTGAGAAATTGCTACTAAATTTCTAAGCCCTCTAATGCGTAAAAAAAAAAAAAACATTTAAAAAAACGATGCAACCTTAGTGGAAATATGGTAGATGCCTTATAAACTATTTTTTGGTGAAAAATTCTTCTTGCACGCAAAATTTTGCAAATTTCAAAATCGCAAATTTTTTCCAAATTTTTTTGAAATTTTGAATTTTTCACAAACAAAAAAGGATTGTATGGATAAAATTTCTTACTAACTTAAAAACAATGGCACGAGAAAACATCCTGAATCACAGAATAGGTAAAAATGTCAAAAAGTTATTCCACATAAATTAACATGTCAGATTTTTAAAAATAGGGGGTTTCAGGGAAAGGGCAAAACATGGTCCTTAAGGGGTTAAGGAAAGACTTAAGAAGGTTTTTTTTTTAAAACATGTCAGAAAAAGGCCCGTGGCCCCAGGTTCTCAAGTAAAGTGTAATCACTATTTTTCTGGGTACTCTCCCCTTGGGTTTTGTTATATTTGGTTATATATACACACTTGCACCGATAGCATGGTCAGGACTGTAATTCCAAGAGAGGAGCCGATTGTTCCAGGTACTCCTGCGATCCACAGCAATTGCTTTCTTAGTGAGCCGCAGACTCCTTTCCAAAATTTTGAAATTTAGGCTAATCTTTCAACTTGCTATTTAGATACAGGTTGGCCTTTACAGTGCAGTGTGCCACTTTTGTGCACGGGAAAAAAGCACCACAAATGGCTGTTAAATGATTGCATACATTGCCCCAGATGTGCACTAGACAGCATTGTCCAACACATAAGGGGATGTTACAAAAGTCAGAAAAACAAACATATAAACTGGTAATCCAATACAATATTCTCCCTTCTAAACTTCCCGAAACTAAATTCTCTCAAACTTAAATCCAACACTTAAGAAAAAAACACACAAGACTCTTGCAAGCTCATACAATCTCTCTTTCAGTTCAGTTTTAAATCTTTCTCCCTCTTTGATGCAAATTAATCTTCTGGATTCAAAACATGTGTCTAAAATAACAGCTCAGTGCACCTTACTGGATGGTTATTGTGTGGGATGGTGAAACAGCCTCATTGTGCTTACCCAGTAAATTCCTATGTGTAATTGGTGGTTGCAAATTATCCTGTTGTATTCTGATGTTTGGCTACAAGATGCCACTGTTTTCAGAACGTAATTTACACATAATAGAGACTAAGACGTCATGTGACAGAGAGACACGAGGGAGCAGCAGCCATCTTGGAAAGCAGAAGTGATAGGATGGAGAAATCAGGCTGAGGACAAACTCTGAGGACAGTTCTGTTTTGATTTCCTGACTCTGTGAGTCCATGAACTATGATCAGTTTCTGTGAGAGAGAAGAGTTCGGCTGGCTGCATTGATGCTGTTGGCGAGGAAAGCACTGTAAAGAAACAGACATTCTGCAGGATCCAGAGACAGAGAAGAGTGTGTACCTGTACCATCTTGGATATCCAACTCCAATGTAAGGGACTCTCATCTTAGAGCAGTGACATTGGAGAGGGCTTGTCATAGTACTGTTACTATTGCGACCTGTTTGCTTGTATTAATCTGTATGTTATATACATATATATAATATATATATCTTTTGGGAATAGCGGGTAAAGCTAATTTGGTTGTATGCTGCTGTGCTACACTGAACTGCACTACATACAATTGTTTCTGTCGTGTAAGATATTAAAAGGTAAAGGGTGTTCGGCCTTTCCGAACCCCGTGGGTAGGGAAACATATTGGGGGACATGTCTGAACACTGTCTTGGTCTAAGAAATTTCTTGTTTCTCATAGCAACCAATCAGCGTTCCCCTTTCATTTCATATAGTGCTCTGAAGAAATGAAAGGGTAACCCTGATTGGTTGCTATGGGCAACAAGAAAGTCTTAGACCAAGACAGTTTTCAGACATGTCCCCTATTGTGTATCTGGAGAATACACTCCTGGCGGCGCGTTGTATAGCTCAGGGGCCTTAGTCACATCTTTGTTCATGTGCTCTTGGGGAATTTGTTGAATATACACTACCATTCAAAAGTTTGGGGTCACCCAGACAATTCTGTGTTTTCCCTGACACTTTTATTTATCAAATGAGTTGCGAAATGTATAGAAATATAATCCAGACATTGACAAGGTTAGAAATAATGATTTTTATTTGAAATAATAATTTTCTACTTCAAACTTTGCTTTCGTCAAAGAATGCTCCCTTTGCAGCAATTCCAGCATTGCAGACCTTTGGCTTCTAGCTGTTAATTTGCTGAGGTAATCTGGAGAAATGTCACCCCATGCTTCCAGAAGCTCCTCCCACAAGTTGGATTGGCTTGATGGGCACTTTTTGCGTACTATATGGTCAAGCTGCTCCCACAACAGCTCAATGGGGTTGAGATCTGGTGACTGCGCTGGCCACTCCATTACAGATAGAATAGCAGCTGCCTGCTTCTTCCCTAAATAGTTCTTGCATAACTTGGAGGTGTGCTTTGAGTCATTGCCCTGTTGCAGGATGAAATTGGCTCCAATCAAGCTCTGTCCACACGGTATGGCATAGCGTTGCAAAATGGAGCGATAGCCTCCCTTATTCAAAATCCCTTTTACCTTGCACAAAACTCCCACGTTACCAGAACCAAAGCACCCTCAGACCATCACATTACCTCCAACATGCTTGACAGATGGCGTCAGGCACTCTTCCAGCATCTTTTCAGTTGTTCTGCGTCTCACAAATGTTCTTCTGTGTGATCCAAACACCTTAAACTTCGATTCGTCTGTCCATAACACTTTTTTCCAATCTTCCTCCGTCCAATGTCTGTGTTCTTTAGCCCATACTAATCTTTTCCTTTTATTAGCCAGTCTCAGATATCTTTTTCTTTGCCAATCTGCCCTGAAGGCCAGCATCCCGGAGTTGCCTCTTCACTCTAGACATTGACACTGGCATTTTGTGGGTACTATTTAATGAAGCTACCAGTTGAGGACCCGTGAGACATCGATTTATCAAACCAGAGACTCTAATGTACTTGTCTTGTTGCTCAGTTGTGTAGCGGGGATTCCCACTTCTCTTCCTACTCTGCTTAGAGCCTGTTCGTGATCTCCTCTGAAGGGAGTAGTACACACCGTTGTAGGAAGTCTTCAGTTTCTTGGCAATTTCTCGCATGGAATAGCCTTCACCTCTCAGAACAAGAATAGACTGTCGAGTTTCACATGAAAGTTCTCTTTTTATGGCCTTTTTGCGAGTTTAATCGAACCAACAAATGTAATGCTCCAGATTCTCAACTAGCTCAAAGGATGGTCAGGGTTTTATAGCTTCTTTTAATTTTAGCCAAAAACTGTTTTTCAGCCCGGGGCTAACTAGTGTTTAAACGATTATAATCGACAAGTTGGAAAACAGCAGGTTTTTTGTTTGATCGGGGAAATTTTTTACAAGGGGATAAATTTAGGTGTGAATCTGCGCATAATCTGTTTTCTATCGGGGCCCTTTTCGGCGCTTTTCCCGTCTTTTGGCGGCCCAGCCAAAAAGCTTAGAGAATTTGAGTAGGGTGAGCTGGGTGGCAACGTCATGAAATGTTTATGTGTATGGGTGTGATTGGCTGGAAAAAAATCAAAAAGACCTTTGTTTTTACATTGAACAGTCCCTTTCCGTTTTTAGCAACGTTTGTCTTGTTTTCTTTAAAAAGAGGGAGGGGCCCTGTAGTCAGCTTTCTCTTTAATAAAAAGCTCAGCGACACAAAATTTTTTTGTTCACACAGGGGAAACTATTTCTTTTTGTTTTGTGAAAATTTTGAACTAAAGGGTTGGGTTAGAGGGAATTTTCCAAAGGGTTTTTTTTAAATTTTGGGGTTTTTTGGGGTGAGACTTTTAAAGAAAACCCTCTAGCGCTGTAAAAGCGGGGTGGGGAGGGCAAGGGGGAGGATGCGGGCGATAGACACAGACATGATCAGGCAGGCTCTTTTGAAAGGAAGAGTGTATATGTGCAGTGCACGACTGCTTTTTTACCCTGCAATGAAAAATGGGAGACTTTTTATTACAGTTTTTGGTGAATATACATGCGCATCTTTTGTGCAGCCTGTACTAATTAGGATACTGAACTTTTCATAGTTCAAATGCAGGTGTATTTGTTAGGTGCAACAACCCATCAATTTTATTATCCCAGTACGCACGGATCGTAATGTAGGTTTTGTTTGTTTTACACTTTTTGTGCGCACTTGTTTTGCTCAAAGAACCCACTTTGTTACTTACAATAGGATACAGAACTTTTCTAGTCACAGACAGGTGTATTTTGAAGGTTGCAAAAACCACTCTATTGATTCATCCTATGAGTTACACAATACTTTAATTAACTGTGTTTTTCACTGTGGGCGCAGCCCCAGTTTTGTTCAATGACCTCAATAGTGTACTTACAATAGAAGTTACAGAACTTTTTTAGTCACCGCAGGGTGTGTTTTTCTAGTGTGTCAATAAAACTCACCTTTTAGTTATCCGTTGTAGAACAGGGTTCTCAGATGTGTAACGTCAATAGACGGGAGGTAGCTTTACACCGTCGGTGTTCCGGCCTCAGGGTGTATAAAATATCCCTTTTATCTTGATAGCCGAGCAAGCAGCTTAGCTGCTGCTGAGCCGAAAATGTTGCTTGTGTAGTCACGGTAGGTTTTTTAGGAGCGGGCCTCCAAGAGGTCTGGGTGGGGACGGCTCCGCGATCTCAATATACGTCAAGCCCAGGATTTGTCTTACACAGCCATTTTAAAAGGCAAGCTGGAGAGTTGGAGGTCAGGGGGGTGGTATGTGTTTTCTGGAACTTGAAACACAGGAACTGTGTACAGCCTGAGCTGTGAGCTATACGGTGTGGACCTGGAAGGTATGCCATTTCGCCACATTGGAGCATATTTTTATGCCTGCTATTTTACCTGAAGCTATGGACTTTTAGTTGTTCCGTTTGTTTATGCTAAACGCTAAGCTGATTTGGTGTTGTACCAGTGGGATCTCGTTAATACATATTAAAAAATACGAGTATCTTTATGTTGCGGAATAGAAAAAACCCTGGCGCTGTGCTTTGCGCCTAGTGTGCTGACCCCCCATCAAGTGGTGCTCTGGATGAGCGGGCGCTCAACATCCCTAGAAATAAGTGAGTGGAGCATCGTCTGGGTCAATTGCAAAGCAAACAGGGTTAAAGAACCAGTCTAGAGAGCAAATGAGGAGGAAGCTACTCGCAGAAATCATCGCCTCTGGATCAAGTCCCAAGCACTATCAACAAGCAAGCTCAGACGGGACGGTGAGAGCGCAAGCAAGAGACCTAATAAGCTACTTCTCCAACATAAATGGCTCTGTGTTAAACACGTCGTGTCTTGAGCCAGAGAAGGTGAGGCCGCACCTCCCATAGCCAGGGGAGAACCGCAATGCCGGAGAAATGTTCGCGATGGGCGGTAAAAAAATGGACACCAGAGGACGACGTCGATGGCTAATGTCGGTCGTGTTGAGAGGGTAGCTGACCGGGGGGGAAAATTAGCCTCCGGAGCAGTGGGCGAGGTCCTAGCCCCTTACCTCACGGGCGAGCCAAGAAGGCTCTATTTTTGAGATTTGGCGAATGCAGGACGCCAAAGAATATGCGATGCTCCTAAAGGCGGAAATCGCTGGCGCGTTTCTGTGGAGTAAAGCTGATGCTGTACCCCGGGCGCTACGGGTGTTGACATCGCTGGGGATACAGCAATGGATAAGCCAACAGATCCCACGTGTTCGTTCCTGTTTCATCTCTGTCCAGAAGTGGCTCTTCAGCCACGAGTCCTGCACTTCCATGCCCAAAGTGTCGAGAGGGTCGGTCTATGGCGACAGGTTCGGTACACTCGCTCCCGAGGCATACTGTGCTGGGTGGCGACTGGGTCGCGCTATCCCACAGAATGTCCGCAGAATGTGGGCCGAAGCTTCGTCGGGGTTAGTCGTAGCGTTTATGTGGCCGTCAGGACCTCCTGAGTAGAGTTCGGGGGAGGACCAAGGTCGCGAGTACTGGGTGGATGCCGCGGAGGCAGTAGTGACAGCCGCCAAAGAAGGGACCCAGGGCCACTTGTGGAGGCGCATGTCCTCAAGTCAGGAACGGGGCACTGACCCATCAATAGGTCAGGGGTCTCTGCGGGGACATCATCTGCTGAGATGCCAGAACCACGGTCACGATAGCCACCCAGTGCCCCGAGTCCACGGAGCCTTATGGAGTGAGCGCTATAAGCGCAGCGCCGCTGCTCGGTGGTTTTGCACCCAACCCTGTATGCAGCGCTATTACCAGCCTCAAGGAGGAGGGCTCCACCAGGTGTGCAAGTCTCCATTAATGCACTTATGTGACTGGACTCCTGGGACTCAGGGAGTTGGGTGACCAGCTGAGGGCTCACTCATCCGTCACATGTATTGATCCCCGGGCGACGGTTGGGGTGGTGTGTTATCCAATGGCGACACCAATGCATTAACCATGTGCTCAAAGTGGACGCAGATTGGAAGTGGCCCGCTTTGGGGACTACTGTTTTTTTTATCACCCCCGTCGGGGTTGTGACACCAGTTGTTGCACCCTATCTATCTGTGCGGTCGGGACGCTTTCCTTGTTCTGGGACCTGTGGGCCAAGTCCGATGCCGCCTAACTGTGCCCTCAGCAAGAGGCTCCAGGTAATGTAGGGGAAACCCCTGATAAATTCCCATCTGTCTGTATTGGTGGGGATCTGGAGGAGGAGAGCCAAACCCCTGAGACCCAGGTACCTGACTTGGGGGGTTGTCCAGGGATCTAATTTTGTAATAATCCGCACAGCTCAGGATTTTAACTTTTAAAAAAGGAAGGCATTAGAGCAGGTCACCGGTACTTAGATGGTCGTTTTCTCCCCAAGAACCGCAGGGGCAGGACGAGCGGTGATCCCCACTTCACTGTAAATAATGATTTATTGATACCCGAGTGACCAAAGTCAGGGATGAAGGTAATAGGAGCTAGACGCCATATTTGTACCGGCGGCCTTACAGAAGAGGTTCGAGACCTTGGCCCCATTCACATGTGTTGGGTGGTCACTTTGGGGGCTGGACAAAACCCAGGAGGCGGGTGTTGGCAATAGGTTCTACTGGCCGGGGTGTTTAAAGGAAATAAAAGAGGTTTGCCAGGTCATGTCACAGTGCCAGGTTAACATTCCTCGGATAGCATCCACATTTAGTTGCCCTGGATGCCGGACTTACCAAATCTATAGAAGTCCCGTTTGAACGGTGTTGCCATGGATTTGGTGGGTCTCTGGTTCAAGTCGCTTAGAGGGCACTCTCCAATATTATCGCGTCTGGTAGTCATGGACGCGCACGCGACTCAGGTACGAGAAGCTGGGCCTACTTGAGAAATACGTCAATTAATCCATTGCCAGTGAGCTGTTTTTTATATTCTCGAACAGGGCTACCTAAGGAGATTTTGACGGACCAAGGGACACCGTATTATGTCCAAGGGATGAAGGGGGCAACTCCGTATTAAAGTCACTAAAAATAAACAGTTGCGCACCTCGCGTTTATTCTACCCTAGACGACGGTTTAGTTGAAAGGTTTATAATAAAACTCTTAGATAATCTATGTTAAGGAAGGTCGGTGTAGACAGGGATGGACTCGTTGTCACTGGGATGTTTTATTGCCCTATACTTGTTATTTTCCATCGAGGGAGGTGCCACAAGCGTTCTACTGGGTTCTCCCGCGTTTGAGCTTTGGTCGCTATTCTATACGGTGCGACACCCATGGGTTTACGGTACATCGGGAAGGAGACTGGGAGTCCCACATACAGAGTGTCATCGAACATGTTGCGCAGATGCAGGATAGGCTTCGATCAGTAATGTCATGCCATTGTAAGAGAGCGTTCAACTGCTGCCCTCAAGAGGCACAGTCCGGGGTATACACTCGGTCAGCCAGAATCCGAGAGATTTAGAAACCGGGTCGGGATCGGGTACTTGTGTTGGTACCCATCTCTCTGTAGAGAGTCAAAATTCTTGGCAAAATGGCAGGGTCTCTTATATGCGTACGGTGGTGGCGAGTAGGGGGTGACGTCAATTACCGCATTCACCAAACTGGTAGGAGAAAGGCCCCTGCAGATATACCATTGCGGATTTTGCTCTCAGAACCATGGAGTGAAAGAGATCCTCCCTCAGTCTCTCTCACGAGCTTGTGTCAGTGGATCCAGCCAGCAGATACTGCGGCCGGTCTACAATTACGATTGCTGGGACCCGCTGTTCACCTTGTCCAGAAGCAACAATATATGGGAGTTGTTGCACAACATAACAGGGATCTGGTTCATAGGTGCCAGGGCAGCTTAAAGGGGATTGAGCCACGAGAGTGACTGACTGACACCACTTGTTCGGCGTACATGTGAAACCTATAGGATCCCTGAGACCGCGGGAAATTGTGGCCAATGAGGTGAAGCGGATGGATAGATGTAGGCGGTTATAGAGGAGTCCATAGAGTGAGCTGTCCAGTCCAATAGCTTCTGGGGTACCAAAAACCAAATGGGGAATGGAGGTTTGCAATGACTTTCCGCAAACTTAAGTGGTTGTCTAAGTTACGTCGTATGCCATAACCCTATGCCCCGGTGTAGACGAACTGACTTGGGATGGCTAGGTGCCAGCACGCATGTTTATGACTCCACCTAGACCTAATAAAAGGGTACTGGCAAATACCCACGTTGTCTAGAGAAGCCAGGGAGAAGACGCTTGTCTCCACACCTGACGGTGCACTACCAGTATGTGCACGGATGCGTTTGGGTTGCAGGAGCGCCAGCTACGTTCCAGAGGGCCATGGACCGCGTATATTGCGTCCCCATAGGATAGTGTATGCAGTGCTTACCTGGACTGACATGTATTGTTCTAGCAGAGGACTGGAGCGAGTCATCTGCTAAAGTACAGCAGTTCTGGATGCCCTAAGGGAGGCTGGGTTTCACTATAATATCCCAACAAATGTTCCATGGGTTTGGAGGGATGCAGAGTGCCGGGTTATATAGTGGGGGGAAGAGGTCAGATAAAGACCCAAATAAACAAGGTGGAGGCGATCCAGTATTGGCCGAAAAAAAAACCCAAAAAAAAAGCCCCCCTTCTAGAAAAGCAGGCCAGGGCCTTCTTGGGTATAGTGGGTTACTACATGAAGGTTCATCCACAAATTTTGTCTGAGATGGCGGCACCTGAACTGACCTCACGGAAGGGCCACAAAAGTAGCGTGGTTGGTAAAGTGGTCCCCTAGAGGACTGAGCAGGCTTTTGCTATAGGACACCTAATAGCATGCTCTCTGTAAAAAGCCAGTGTTGGTGGCCCTGATGTTTGCTCCTGGACCATTTATTGTTACTGACAGAGCATCGGATGTTGGCTGGGGGCTGTCATGTCACAAGAATTAAATGGGGAAGAATACCCCATTGTATATTTTGAGCGTAAATTGTACTCACCATGTGTAGAAAAAACTACTCTATAAATAGAGAAAGAGTGTTTAGCCAACAAGTGGGCTTGGATTCGTGGACTGGTTACTACTGTAGGTAGGAGGTTTGAAAGCTCGCGCAGGTGTCAGGGAACCACGCACCCCTAAAGAATGGATGGGAGAGAATAAAGGGGTAACTAATGCCCGGTAGTCACTAGGTGGAGTTCAGCACTACTAAGATTTTTGATATTTTTGTAGAACACAGGTTTGGGAAAAAGCATGCGCAAGGCGATGCCCTGTCAACGGTTGCACTGTATTGGTGGCAGGGAAGGTGCCCTACCCCTCGGCTTTGGGCAGAGGGGGGGGTGTATGTAGAAGGTCAGAGGTACATCATAGACGGGAGGTATTTATCACGATGGGGCTGGCCTCCGGTGATTAAAAAACACCCTTTTATCTTGATGCAGAAAACAGTTTGAGCAGCTGGCTGAGAAGTTGTTGCGTTTGTAGTCCGGGTCGGGTTTGTTTCGTAGTGTTTTTTATGGAGCGGCCCAAGAGTCTGGGATGGGCGGCGAGCTCCAATACTCCAGCCCCAGGTCTTACCAGCCATATAAAAGGCAGCTGGTGTAGGAGGTCAGGGTGGTGTGTGTTCTGAGACCTGAAACCAGGAACTTGTACGGCGCTGAGCTGTGAGGCTGTGTGGATCTCTGATGGTCTGCCATTGCCATTGGGGAGCTCTAATATGATTGCCTGCATACTTTACTGACGCAAGGACTTTCTGTTGTTATTGCGTTTGTTTATGCTAATAAAAGCTAAAGCTGATATTGTCTTGTGTTGAAACAGTGGAATGCTTAAATAAAACGTATCTTTTTATTTTGGGACTCTAAATCCCTTGCGCCTGTGCTTGCCTTTGTGCTGACCCCCCACACCAGTACACAATTTTAATGTAGGTGTTTTTCACTTTGGCGCAGCCAGTTTTGTTCAAAGACCCATCTGTTTACTTTTGTATAGATGCAGAAATTTGCTAGTAATTGCAGGTTGTATTTTAGAGGTGCTCAAAATCAACCACTCTTAATTTTTATTTATCAGTGATCACAATTTAAATTACTATGTTTTTTTTTTCACTTTGCGCAGCCCTGTTTTGTTTCAAAGGGACCCACTTGTCACTTTACAATAGGATACTCAGAACTTTTCGTTAGTTACCGCAGGCTGTATTTCATCGGTGCAAAAACCTCCTTTTATTATCCGTATTCACAATTTTTCATTTGCGTGCGTTTTACGTTGGCCCGTGACAGTTTTGTTGAAGACCCTCTTGTACTCTCTAGTAACCATGAAAGAAATTATGCTGTAATTACTGCTTGTATTTCAAGAGTGCCAAAAACTCTCAACCAGCTATTACTGATCAATACACAATTTGTTGTTACGTGTTTTTTCACTTTGGCGCAGCCGCAGTTTAGTTCAAAGACCTATTTGTACTTAATTAGGGATTACAGCAATTGAGTTGCTGTTGTATTTCATGGATGCAAAAAAGTAAAATCCCACTTATTAGTTTCAGTACACAATTTATTACGTTATTTTTGCACTTTGGCGAAGCCTCGTTTTGTTCGAAAGACCCACACTTTTAGTCTCATCGCTACAACGAGGATACAGAACATATTCGTCTAGTTACCGCAGGCTGTATTTCATAGGTGCAAAGAACCAACCTTTTATTATTCCGTTACTTCTCAATTTCATTGCGTGTTTTTCACTTTGGCACAGCCCAGTTTTGTTGTGAAAGACCCTCACTCTATTCCAAAATGTTGTATCATTTATATTACCATAATGAAATTTGACTAGTAATTATTGTTGTATGTCATAGGTGCAAAACACCGTATTACTTCATACACTCTCAATTTTAATTATCGTTGTTTGTTTCAGTGTTTGGTGCAGCACAGTTTTGTTCATCTAAGACCCACTTTATATCTTACATTAGCGATGTACAGAACTATTTGCTAGTAATTGCATGTGTATTTCTCTTAGGTGAAGATAACCACCTTTTATTATCGTATACATTTCAAATAGGTGTTTTTTTTTTATCCTTTGGTGCGGCATCTCACTAGTTTTTGAATCAAAGAGCCACCCTTGTACTTAAATTTGAATACAGAGATTTTTGTAGTTACTGTTGGTTGTATGCTTCATTGGTACTAAATAACTCCTCTCACTGTATTTGTGTTATCCGTTTATTTAAAATCTTTTAATTAGCTGATTGGTAGTGGCCATTAGTTATTTTTTCAGATATAGCACACGTTGTATTGACAATTCTCGTATATGTGTCTAGCAACTGTTCTCGTTTGTCATTGCTGCAAAAAAAACGCAATTTCCTACCTCCGGTGTAATCACTTCTGAATAGGTTTATTGTTCGCTCGGTGCTAATCTCAGTTTGGCGCAGATTTTTAGCCGGCAACCTGGGGTTGATTAGTTTGTTTGATAAGTGAACTATCAAATTTCTGAGTCTTACCAGGGCAGTTGTAAAATCGTGGGACGAGGAAGATCACTGTGGTTTTTGTCTTCGGTTCTTCCACCAGACCCCATTTCACCCCCAGGTTTTCGCTAGAAGACATTTGACAGTTTGTATCCTAGCGTGGCTTGTTGAAATCAGCAAGGATTTAAGAATAGCTGTGATTTGTGCCGTCTTTTAATAAGAGACTTTCAAAAACTTGTTCCATACTTCTAAACTTTTTATCTTTCCTGAACTATGGATGCGAAATGCCATCCGGTGGGTAAAAGCAATGAGCAAGAGAGGGGTGTAGGAGGTAGAGGTACGAGAGGAGAATGTGCTCCTTCCAGTGCTGGCGACAACACGGCAAGCCAGCGGTGGTTTCGTCGGTTTGCAGGACCAGTCAGCGCCACTGGTCATCACTGGGTCAGGCCCTGTGAATCTAGTAAACGCAAACAGCGTCGCCAGTCTGTTCTTCAGTGGTGTAATGCAACATGCATCCCAGCAGTCATTACCGCTCGGATACCTCCCAGTCACGGCACAAACGGTCTATCAGATCACAGCATCAGTCAGAATTCCGTCGCCAACATGAAGGCGCGAGCAGCCAAATGTCAACTCCGTTGGTGTACCCACGCCACTGTGGATAATCCTTTTTTGAAGACTCTTTGATGGACAAAATGCGGTGGGTCAGAAGGCAAGTTCTAAAGATCAAGAG
>JAODAL010012342.1:0-95804 GCA_025379985.1 Phyllomedusa bahiana
ATAAAAATAGATTTGATCATGTAATTGGGGGACTGACATACAGGTTCTTAGAGAGTTATATGTAAACGGTAAGTCTCCGAATGCCTTTGGATCTACCCCTTTTCAGTTGGTAAATCCATTTTTCCTTCTAAAGGATGATTTACCCAATCACCACGTCGTGTGAGGGGTATACCTCAATACCAAACAACAAATCCTGATGCACCCCAAAAGGGTGCTATGGGAACTTTTACATATTACATCCCTAACACCGTGTTTTTTCTTGTTTCTGTATGGTGAACCGGCATTTAGCTAGCCTTAAAAAATTCTGTTGGGTAAAGGTGTTATGAAAGCTTTAAAAAAAGGGAGGATACCAATAGAAAAAGGGAAAGGTTCAAAACTTGATATCTTTAATTGTAACATCCCACTTTTATACATACCAAAAGTCCCCAATGACCCCCCTCCGTTCTCCAATCCTTCAAATTAAATCATGGTAGACTTTTTTGAAACATATTTTCTCTTTTCTTAATTGCCAAACAGTCCAACTTTTTTAGACATATAAAAAAAGTGTAAAAGATAGAAAGATGCCTGGAAACTTATTGAAAAGGGGAAGGGGCCCTCAAAAAAAATTCTTGTTTAACTACGTTTTTATGTTTAAACACTTTTTTAAAAATTTTTTGGTTATTTTTAATTTTCATTTTCCTTTTCATTTAAATATTTTTTAAATAATTCTTAAGTCCGATTTTCACTTTGGCCATAAGCCAAATAACATCGACACTTCCTCCCATAGATAAAGTTTTTTCAGCAGTGTGTTCATATTAACCAACAGGTTAAAACTGAAAGGAACCAAAATGTGAAAGAAAAAAGTCCAATCAAAGAGAATGTCAATCTCACCCCCCTCCTCCCGCAGAGGGAATTCCCTGGTACACGCATCTAGAAAACTTCCTTAAATTAGGGACAAAAAGTAAAAAGGACTCCATGTGCATAAGTTGCTGTAAATATTCTCGACTGCTTTTTAAATGTGAAACAAGGCCTAGTGGCCAAAATGAAAACTGCAGGACTTAAGAATTATTAAAAAATTTTGAAAGTTAAAAGAAATATAACCAAACTTCTTAAAAATGTGTTTTCATAAAAACTGGTTAAACAATAATTTAAATTTTTTATACACATTCCCCTTTAAAATCCGTTAAAGCTTCTTTTGAATCTTTGACAATCCCAACAATAGCTGGAGACACCCAAAAATTTGGGGAGTGCACCCTGTTTTGCGACGTTTGAAAGGGTACGCCTTTTTTCTCAAGCATGCAAAATACAATATGACTGTTTAAACACCAAAGATTGGTTTAAAACCCAAAAAATAAAAAAAATTTTTAACTACGAAGTGAACATCACAAAAATGCTTTTTAAACTGTAAATTTTTAAATTAAAACCTTCAGGATAAAGATTTTCAATTTTTTAAAACCGAAAGCCCCTCTTTGTAAAAAGAAGGATTAACCCTTTCTGGGTCTTTGCATTCAATAGTTCAAGTTACACTCGGGGAACATGACTCGGTTTGGCTTCATAAAAAAGCAGGGGGCTGTGGTTTCTCCAAAATGCCTTGTTTTCCTTTTTTTAATTTTTGTTTGAAAACAAATGAATCGGGATCTGTGTTCATTTAAAATTTAATTTTTTTAACAGTTTTTGTCTCCCCCAAAAAAACCCACCCCAACAAGGGTATTTGATTAAAAAAAAGACCTCATATTTGGTTACTTTTAAAAAAACCCTTTAACATGAATCTTCCCGATTTTAAGGAAGGTTTTAAATTTTGGGGAACCTTTTTTTTTATGGGAAATTTTAAAGGGGAATCCGCCCAAATATTACCCCCCCCTTTTTGGGCTGACCCCCGCACAAGCTGTTTCAGCCCTGCTGTTCCCAGCACTGTCCCCTTTACCCCTGAAAGATGCAGCATTTTAAAGGCATTTACCCCCAAATCTTTTATTAAGGAAGGGTTTTTTAAACCCCCACCCCAAACCAAAAGGCTATCCCCCCCCAAACCCCAGTTATTCACCGTTTCTACCTTTTCCCAAATTTAATAGGTTTTTTTTTCAGTTAAATGTGGGCGGGGGCTACCCAGGGGGGCGGGGTTTTTTTAAAAACGGACTCGGAATGACTTCTGGCGAAAATGCAGATTTGAGCATTAAAACACGAAAACTACACCCAATCTTACAGAATAAGGGGACACAGCGCTGGAAAAAAAGCGGTCGTAAAAAGGGCTTTTTTTCCCCCCTCAGGAGGGGGGCATAAACTATGTGACAGGTTCTCTTTAAAAAACCCAAAACAGGGGGAAGGTCCCTTTTTTTTGGGGGTTTTAAATTTTCCCTTTCTGCCCTCGACCTGTATGGTCTAATATTGAAGATGATACCCTGATCTCCTAGGGTACATCTTTTTTTAAAAAAAATTTTAAAGGGGATTTTTAAAAGTACACCAAAATTGGGGGTCCCCTTTTCCAGGTTTCCCCCAATTTTTTCCCAAAAATTACCTTTTTGATCACCCTGAATTTAAAATTAATATGTAGATAGAAACATAAACATCTTTTTTTGGGTTTTTTGGGTTTTTTGGGTTTTTAGCCCCCTTTTTTTTTAATGAAGACACCCCTGTGAAAATTTGAAAATTTCCCTTTCAAAATTTACCCACATGAACAAATTTTTTTTTAAAAATTTTCTTCATACTTTCCATCCACATTGTGTCATTAGAGCAAATCCTTTTTGGGGCTTTTATAATTTTCATAGTTAGTACGGTTGAAAGAAGAACATTTCCATCAAGTTAAACCCCAAGGGGGGGGAAAAAAGGGGGTTTGGGGGAGGGGAAAACAAGGACTTTTAAGCCCGCCCCCCACGGGTTTTAATTTCCCCGGGAAACCCCACAAGTCGGGAACCAATCTGCTCCAGGGAGCCCCAATATCCGGGACCCCAGAGCCTCCCCCCAGCCAGGATCCAAAAATTTTACATAACTACACAAGAAATTAAATTTTTCCCCTTTTTTTCCCAAAGGGGGTATCTAAGCCTTTCTTAAACTCAAAATTTTCCTGCTGTGACCGGGTCCCCAGGCAGACTTTTCCCAACGGGATTTTTTTTCTTACAGTAAAAAAAGTCTTCTCCTCTGGAGATTTGAACCCTTTTTTTCTCTTTTTTGGGGGAAATTGCCCCTTGCCCTTTTTGGGGGCTTCACTTAAAAATTAATTTTTCCCCATACTTTTTGTAGGGACCATTTTATTTTTTAAAAAAAATTTAATCTTTCCCCCCCCGAACCCGTCTTTTCCAAGCCCAAAATAAGTTAAATTCTACAAACCTCTTCATAACAAAAGATGCTCCATACCCCTTTAAAGTTTTTTTTGGCTTGTTTTTGGTACTCTTTCTAGCTCCATTACTTCCCTTCCAAAAAACGGGGGCCCAGAATTTAAAAAAATTTTTTTCTAATAAAGGGTCGCCCCCAATGCTTTTTAAGCGGTAAAATTTTAAAACCTTGCCCCCCGAGTCCATCCCTTTTAAATACAGGGCCCAAATCTTTTTTTTCCCTAGGGGAAAGCAGATTGACATTGCATGCTGTTCTTTTGTTTTTTATCTAAAAGGGAATGCCCAGATTTTCTAAAAGACCGTTTCCCCAAAATTTTCTTCCCCCCGGGGGACATATGATCCCCTGCAAAATTAAATTTCAAACCCGGGATGCAAAACCCTTAAACATTTACCACTTTGGGCCCCCCTTTTGGCCAAGTGGTTTCCCAAGCACTCAGTGTTTTTCCAGGCCCTGCTTGTAATTTTGAGCATTTCCATAAAATTCCCATTTACCCTGCATGGGCCTTGGGTGTATTTTCAAAAAAAAAACCGTCTACTGATTCCCTTCCACTATAATTTTAAATTTAAATACATTAAAAAAAGAGGGGACCCCAATACTGAGCCCGGTGGCCACCACTAAACAACCGGGACAAATCAGAGTAGGTTTTTTCTTTCCCAACCCAACCCGGGGTTACGACCCGCAGCCTTTTTTTAATTTCACAGTTAATTTCCCCAAGGGGCCCTTAATTTTCCCCCGGGGGGAGGGGACGAAGGTCCCCCTTTGCAAAAGCCCCTTTAAAAACCCCACAATTTTTAACTTTTTTGCCCCGTTTTCCCCGTACTTTACTCACCTCTTCATAAAAACGATCAGTTTTGGTTACAGTTTCTGCCCTTTTGGGAAACCCCATGTGGCAATCACTAAAATTTTTGGGGGTTTTTTAAAAAAAACTTTACTCCTGTATTTTAGCCCCTTTATGAAGCCCTTCAAACTTTTTTCCCCTAAACAGATGTTAAATTTAAATGGTCTTTTAAATTTCCGGGGCAAGACTTTAAAAATTTTTTTTGAAGATGGGAACTAAAATTTCCTTTGCGCCAGTTTCCGGGTTTACTATACCAGTCCCGGGGATCTTAAGTATCATGTACAGGGAAAAACCCCGTTTAACCTAGCTGAGATCTTTAAAAACTCTTGGGTAAATTTCTAGGGGGCCCTGGGCCTTGTTCCCCATTCATTTATTTAACTTTCTGATTTTTTTCTACACTGACCAAATTAATTATAGCAGATGGGTATTAACAGAAAAGGGCCCACCCCCTTCCATCTGAAATTGGCCCCCCCCCAAACAACTATTTATCTCATTGATGGGTTAAATCTGACCCTGAAGAACCTATTTAGACCCTCTGCCTTCTTTTTGGTCACCAGTGACCAGCTCCCCCATCACGGGTTTTTTAAGGGCCCCACTTCTCTGACTTCGGCTTTTTTGGCATTTATTTTCTTAAAGAATTTCTTGGGTTAGTTTGCTTCCATTGGCCACCTGCCTTTCATTGTGAATTATAGGCTGTTTTTTAACTTTTTTACAGATTTTTTTAAGGGTCTCTGTAATTTTCAAAGGCTGATGCCGGGCCCCTCGACTTTTATTTTTTTAAAAAGCCCTTTTTTTTTTAAAATTTTTTAAAAATTTCCCTTTAACAAAAGGGAGAAGCCATGTTGGGGTTTTTGTTTTAGTCCCCCAAAACTTGTTACCCATAGGAATATATTTTACAATTAAAATTTCCCCAAAGTATAAATTTTAAAACTCCCCCCATTTGGCTTTTATATCAAAATATTTGCTAACAGGTTCCCCCGTCTAAAGGGCCCGTATTGCGGACCCCCCAATAAGGGAAAAAATTGGGCCCCTTTTAAAATGAATGTTTTTTCCTTCCCCCTCTGTTTTTTTTTCCAGTTTCGGGAAAATGAAAATTTTATTGTGGTCACTGTTTTCCCAGATTTTCAGAAAACCGTGAAACCGCTTTCCACTAGTTTGCTTTGTTAAAATTTAAACCCGATTCCCCAACGAACATCGTTTTTAGTGGGTTTCCCCCCACAAAATGCCCTAAAAATTTTCCTTAAAGATTGAGGGAACTTCCTTCCCCTTTTCATTATGCAGAACCCCCAAAAACCCCCTTTAATCCTGGGGGAAAAAGAAAATCACCCCTTTTCACTGTTAAACCCGCCCGTGTGCTCACAGGAAAGGGGTTATGCATTCTTTTCTTCTAACTCCTCAGTGAAGTTTTGGGGGGTTTTATAGATTAAAAACCCAAAAAAAATTAATTTTTGGGATTAATCCCCCCTTTTTAAATTTCCCCCACAAGTATCCACATCATTAGCTACTCCGCCCCTGTAAATTTCCTCTTTCACATTTGGGCCCTTTATACACTTTCCCACCTACAATAACACTCCCCCCCTCCCTCCTGTTCGCTCTGTCTATTCCCCCAAAAAGAATAAAACCTTTTAAAATTGAACCCCCCCCAATCCCCCGGGGAGGGTCCAGCCAAAGTTTCAGCAATAAACCCAAACCCCTTCAATCAGCCTTTCCCCTCCCCAAATTGGGGCCCCAAGTTCCCCATTTTGGGGTTTCAAAGGGCTTCTAGCATTTGTGAAAAGACAAAATTTTTAAATTTCCCTTCCATTTTACCTTTCCGTCAAAGGGTTTTGGGAATTGTATCTAACAGGTTCAAAAAGACGGCAAGGGGTCAAAAAATTTTCCCCCATTAGTAAGGGCAGAAAAGGGTTTTAAAAGTTACTGTACCTTTTTCTAAAGGGAAATTTCCCCTTTAAACACACCGGGGGACATGAAAACCCCTTTTGGGGCAATAAAAAAAATTTTTTTCGATCCGTTAAATTTGGGTATAAAGGCCCCATTTTTAAAATTTATTTTTACCTTTTTTTAAAAACTAAACCTTTTAAATTTTTTTTTTGTAAACTATTTTTTTTATTTCAAAGTGAATTTTAAATTTAATTTTTTGGTAACCCCTTGATTATTCCAAAAAATTGGGCAAGTTGTGTTCCGTGCCTCTCCATTTAAAAAGAAAAACCGTCACCCCAATTTACCCACACAATGAAATTTTTTCCTGGAAATTAGAAACAAAAATATTTTTTTCTTTTTTTCCTCCCCTAGCAATGAACAAAAATTTTCCCTAACCTGGAAATAAGGCATCTTTCTAATTTCTTTTTTAAAACTTTTAAAAATATCCTAGAAAGTTTAAATTTTTGTGCAATTTAATGAGAAAGATATAAATTTCAAAGAAAGTCTACCATGATTTAAAATTTTAGGCATACCCAAAAGAATTGACCGGTAAAAACCCGGAAACAACAATTAATTTATAGGGGCTTCCCTTTAAAGGTATATATGCAACCCAAAAAAATTTTTTTGGTTGTAAATTATTTAAAATTTTGGGCTTTTTTTTATAAATTTTGGGATTTTTTTTATTAGCTAGAAATGGTTAAACCCGCCAAATTTTCTACCTGTTGATAGTAAATTTAAAAATATAAATAAAAATTCCCCTTTTCTTCCCTCCAAGGCTATTTGTACGCTAATTTTGTAATTTCAGTATTTTGGGCAAATTTTATTTTGAGACTTTTTATGGGAGATTTTTTTTCTAATATTTTAAAGTTAAATTTTATTTTAAAAACGCTTCTTAAAAAAGCCTTCAACCCCAAACCAAAATTAAAAAAACTTTGCATTTAAAACCCTCAAAAACCCAAAAGATGCAAAGGGGAGTTAACCCCAATTAAACAAAACCCAAACCCCCAACTACGTTTGGGAAACAGCAAACTTTAAAAGGGGTTTTCTAAATAAAGTTTGGGGGAAGCCCAAAGGGGGCCAAAAAAATAAAAATAAAAATTTTTCATGTATGGGATTTTTTCCCAAAAGCTTTAGTTAAGCAGAAAAAACCCTACCTGCCCGGCCAATGTTTTTTTTTTTCACTTTCCAAATCGGGTCCCCCCCCCTTCCCACCATGGTTTCGGGTTGTCAACCATCGCGCTCTCCTCCCTTGGGCCAAATTTTCGGGGGGGCATGCAAATTTTTACGCATTCTCTCTGTTTTTCCCCTTCCCCCATCGGGCCCCCACTTGTCTTCCCCTCCCACTTTCCCTTTTAAATGGAAATTTTGGCTATGTGCCCTTTTTCCCTAATCACTGAATGAAGCACATTATCCTGCAATTTTATAGAATTGGCTGTATAAATCATGTAAAAAAAGACACCAAATGGTGGGGAGGGTTGGAAACCCAAAGGGTAAAAGACCCTTTTTAATACAATGCAGGCTTTGTTTAAACTGGGAAAGGGGTTTTCCTCGGGGGTCAAAACAAGGGCCCCCTTTTGGCTGTCAAAACCCACAGAGATCCTCTCCCCCTTTTTTGTGAACAAAACTAGTTCGCTCCCTCAAAAAATTGGGGGGTCTTACAGGGGCATGAAGAAAATCCCTCAACAGCAAGGGGGTCATTAGAACTCCCCCGTTCCTGAGAAAAAAAATCCCTAGGGAATTTTTGGGAAAAAAAAATGCTGGCTACAATTAAAGGGCCTGAATAAATTTCAAGGTTAAATTTCCCCATGGGGGAGGAAAAATCCAAAACTGCCCACATGGGTTAAAAGGGGGAAAAAAGGCCTTTGGGTAAAATGGCATGGAGAAGGTTTGGGAATCCTTGGGGGACAGAAAAATTAATTTAGCAGCCGTGTCAGACAGCAGCCGCCCAAGGGCAAATTTGGTTTATGGGGGTTTCATTAGAAGGGGCCCTAGAGGGGACCTGAAAAAAAGAACCCTTATTTCCCAAATTTTAAAAAAGTCCCCTGGTTAGACCACACAAAAATATTGGGTACAGTTTTGGGTCCCCCGTGCACAGGGAAAAACATTGTAGAGGGTTGAACAGGTAAAAAAAAGGCGGGCAAAAAAAAATAAAAAAAGGAAATTGGGGGGACTACCGGGGGGTTTTCCCGAAAGATTAGCAAGATTAGGGGTTTTTTAGTTTTTAGAGGGGAAAAAAACGGGGGTTTGGGGGGGGGGACATAATAAATAGTTTAAAAAACATCAAAGGTCAAATAAAGAGATCCTCCCAAGATTTTTTTTTTACCCAAGGGCGTATCTAGAAAAGGGGGCATCCTCCTACTTTTGAGGGAAAAAAGTTTTTACAAAAAAAATAAAAGGGTTTTTTTACTTTTAAAAAAGCAGTGGAAACTGTGGAACTCTCTTGGGGCCAAAAAAACTTGTCATGGTGATTCAAATAAAAAGAGTTTCCCAAAAAAAGGGTTTTGGAAAGCATTTTTGGAGCATAATTAAAAATAGGGAAGTTAAAAATTCCAGGAATTTTGGAGAGGGGTCTTTTATCCAGGGATTTTTCCCATTGCCAAGATTGGAGTCGGGGGGAAAGGGAAATTTTTCCCCAAAAAAGAGGGCCCCTTGGCCTTTCTACCCATTGGGGGTTTTTTTTGCCTTTCCCCCTGGATCAAAAACCCTTTTTCACAAAAAGGGCTGAACTGGATGGACGTTCGTCTTTTTTCGGCCCCTTTCCCAAAATATAAACTAAGAAGCCACTGTTTCAGTTAACTTTTCTGGGTTTATTATGTGTAAATGTGGGGGGTGCACTATTTTTTTGGTGTTTTATTATTTTCATGTAGTATTTTTTCGAAAATTTTTTTCCCCTTTCCCCAGGCCTTTCCCTCTCTAATTTTTTGTTTGGGACCTGGGCTAGTTTGGGGGCTAGGTCTTCTTTCAGAAAATATTTTTCTCCCTTAGATTCCTTATAACCCTAGCCCCCATAACCAGCAGCGGGGGGCCAATTAAAACCAAAAGGGGAAAACTATTAGGTTCCCCAAAAATTTTTGGGATCCAGTCATCGGGGAAACCGCAATTTTTCCCCCCCCTTTTTCCCCCTTTTATCTTTCCTTCCCATAGACTTCCATGGTAAACATGAAACCTTGCATGTCATCAAACTTACTCATCTTGAAAACAATTGGCAATTTTTCCCCGATTAAATGATGATTTTTTGAAGGGAAAAAGGGTAATTTGAAGGGGCAAAAGGGGCCCTGAAAAAAAGTGGAGCAAGATGCATTTTTCTCTGTAGTAAAAAGTTTTGCCTTATACGAATGATAAATACAAGGGACCATACATATTTTTTTTTTCTTACAGGGGTAGAATAGAAAAAAAATTTTGCCCTTCCCTTTAAATGTGCCGACACCCCCCCTTTCAGGCCCCATTGATTTAACTTCTATCCCCCTCTCAAAAAGACCCGCAAATGCCCAAATTACCAACCACTGCTGTAGCCAGTAGTTTTTGTTTCATTTTAAAACCTTTAAAAACAAACATGTAATTTTTTATTTGGTTTACATAGCTATATTCGGAGACGCTAAGCTTGGAGATATGAACCATGTTAATTTTTTTTTCACATTTTATGATATTTTTTATGAACTGGTGCCACCCCCCTCATACTCTGCTTCATTCTCCCAATGACTTATGACATAAAAGTGCACTCCTCAGGGTTAATTTAATAATCGCTTACTTCAACTTTTCAATATTCAAGTCCCAAAATCAGCTGTTTTCCACAATGTCAGTCACAAAACTGTTTTTATGATTTTTCCATGTAAAGCAGCGAGAGCCCATGCCATTCACTGCTGACAAAGATTGTCCCTACAGTCCTCCACTGTTTAGGGCTGCAGTGGAAACCTTTTTGCTTTAAATGTGTCCTAAGTGGGAGATGTTAAAAAAGGGTTGCCTTTAAGCTACAAATGCTGTCTGATAATCTCATCAAGAACTATTTCCTTAGTTAACAGTCCAAAAGTAAGTACTGTTTAAAGGGGTTTTATCGTTTGAAGCTTTCGTACACTTGAGTTGATTCTATCAGTTTCAAATCCAGGGGCGAGTTTTCTCTCAGTACACGTTCCTCTCCTGCCAGTAGGCGAGTCTCCCCTCACTGAAGAGTTGCGACATCATCATTCTGTGTGAAGCAGGGGAAGGGACAGGATGTCAGCTTTGCAGCCCTCCTGCATGCTTCTGGCTGCAGAGTTCTCAGCTCCAGGCTGCATAAGCTCCTTGTAACCAGTACCTCTGTATTGGTGTAATTGCTGTTATACACACAGCCTGAACTGATGATGCAAGTGTGAGACATGCTCTCTGCCACTCTTCTCCCCCCTCTTATCAGGCAGGAGGCAGAACAGACAGTATAAGGCTGTGTTATATGGGTGAGGGGAGCAGACTGTATAAGGCTGTTTTATATGGGGGGAGCACGGGGTATAAGATTGTGTTATATGAGTGGAGAGGGAATCTAGCAGTTCAATACACAGCCTGAACTGATGAAACAAGTGTGAGAAATGCTCTCTGCCCACCTCCTCTAATCAGGCAGGAGGTAGAGCAGGCTGTATAAGACTATCTTATAGGGGGGGAGCACAGGGTATAAGACAGTGTTATATGAGGGGAGAGTTAATTCAGCAGTTACTCAGTACATAGAACTATCACAGGAGAGCCATCACATAGGGTTGTCCCAGCTTCTGACACACACAGCCATCTCCGGCAGCTCGTTTCTCACAGCTCAGAGGGGAGTAAACAGAGTGTGCAGGCAGCCAATCACATTGCAGGGGGCATTTCCCATCTGGAGGCGTGTCCCAACAGGCTGAATGAAAGGTCAGCCAGCCAATCACAGAAAAGAAGGCGTGTCCCATCCAGCTTCTGCAGACATAACTATAGATGCACAGTTTAGCTCATATCTACTATACTAAGTGACTTGGGTAAAGCAAATCAATTACAAAAGTGCTTATTTTTACAGTCCCCATCATTAGAGATATGATCTTTGTAGCAAGAAAACCCCTTTAAGTGTACTATTATTAAATGGGTTGTTTCACTACATTGATTCATCTTACCACTGTCCGGTTTTCTCTTTTTCATTTATGAATTCGGTGTTGACTGGCTTTTACTGGTCTGCAGTGCTGAGGACACTGTAGCTATAGCGACCAGCGCATGCAGCCTATCAAGAGAGATTTAAGAGGTCTGTAGCTATAGCAACCTGACGAGCTGATGCAGCCCATACAAGAGGGGATATCTATGAATAGGTAGAACACGGTTAATAGACATATTGCAAAGTGACTTGTTTTTGCAAGATCTTTAATATAAAAAGCAATCCTTGTAGTGAGAAAACCCCTTTAAGCGATTCCTCTGACGTATCAGTATAATAGAAAGCATAATTGAAATAAATAAGTCAAACGTTACATACATAATATAAATTAGCACTGTACAATTTGTTGCATAGCTAACGATAGCCAAAAAACAAATCCGTACTACTGTACTTGTAAACTTAAAATAATATAACACAGTATAATAGTAATTTGGGAATTTTGCAAAAAATGTGTACAACTTTTCTTAACATCTGTGGATGACAAACCATAACCATAGAACGGGCTCTTCTTGAAAACTCACCAAAATCACTATGAATGAATATAAAAGCAATTTATTAAAATTCAAGGTCATTAAATCATTCAATGATTTAATATCAATATAAAGGCACTGTGATTCTCTAGGTACACCTTTTAATTTTTGTTATCATGCTTGACTAGACATCAATCAGGCTTAGCCACAGTACCATTTCTTCTCTTATTACATAATATTGATGTAGTGCTGAAGAGGATTAAAACGGCTTTTATATTTATGATTTAAATAAAATTACTTTCCATATCAGATTTAAAATAAAGGTTTAAATTCATTAGAGCAACCGAAACAAGACAGAGTTACACCATAATAACCAGACTGAAAACATCACCAACAAATAGTGCCAAAGGTTTTCTTGCTACATTTAAACATACAAAAGTTGGAAAAAAGAACATTCATATTACAGTGCTGCAAAAACACAAAGTCTTAACTTTATTATGTAAATAAATACACAAATATTTATAAAAATGTTACTGGATGATTGAAAAAAAGCAAAGTATCTACAAGTGAAATATTATAAGCTGAGAAGAATAAGTATTTTAAGACACCTACTAAGCTGAGTCCACAGTGGATACAAAAAGGGGAAAAAAACATACTAGAGCAAAACAAAACCAAAAAAACCAGGCACTTCGGTGTGCACGGCTCTTTCCATGCTGCGTTATACAGGGTCCCTCAAAGCTATATGTTAGGGTAGTAACCATATGTATAGCTCCAATATATACCCATGATGAATGTCACTCGGTGGCATCTGATGTAGAGCCAAATGTGTGTGTGTATATACACACACACAGACACTTTCTTTTTTTTCTTTTTTTAAACTACATTCAGGCCTACGGAAAAGCTGAGCTCCAAACTATTGCGTGCAGCATACCCCAATGAGTATCACCCAAACAGAGCTCAAAATGATTCACTTTTATCTTCTGTCTGGTATTGAGTGCCTATGGATAATTTACCATAATTGATCTGTGAGGAGCTTGCTTGCTGGATACAATAAACAGCACTGATTATCAAAGTGTGAAATTACCCCAAGTAAACCATCTATATCATATCCAAGCAAGATGATAGAATCCAGAATCATGATGATTACTAGCTCAATGCCTTGACCATGACATGTGAGGATTTTAATATGTAAATAAAAGTACTGAAGATTTTATAGCAGGTGCTAGGTTCCAATATCTTACTTGGATAATTATATCTACTTAGCAGTCCACTGAGTTATCCCTGAACCTTACTACATAGCACTTTTGCTGAGAATACATGGTAGGTGAGCCCAGTCCATTATTTTTCACATCTGTATACTTATTTATGTTTCTATTATTGTAAATCTTAGACCTAGAGAAAAAGTGTTATTGCTTTATATTATGACAAAGACAGAAAGCCAAGATACTACAAGACAGAGGCGCAAATGTAAAATGATCTCATGTTAAGCACATATTACATAATTCTGGTTTGATATGCCTTCTCACATTGGCCATATGGTTACCAAATAGACTACTCAATGCTATAGTTCTATTAACAGAAACCTTTCTACATATGGAAAATGTAACATTTGCAGACAGGTGCTTAATGTGTAGTAAAGAACATGACCTTTTCCCTGTTATAGTGTCCAGGCAGGAGGGTAGCTAACCATAAGGAATACACCAATTGACCTGCTTATTGATTTTTCAGGGGAAACAGATGTCTAGTAAATTGCAAATATATTTGTTCTGGGAATCCATAATGTATTATTTTGGTGTGGGGAGGGACATATAGATCCACTGTAATACAAGGTACTGTGAATAAGGTTATTGTTACTTCCCTTTAGGGTTTCTTGCTGTATGACAGTTTACTTTTACTTTTAAATAGGGCAGACAGGTGACAACCCTGGTTGCTCAGTAATCAGCAAAACTGCCAAATAAGTAATCATTTTAATATTACAATCATCAATGAAAAAGCACTCCTTCAGCATAAAGTCCATTGTCTTTAATAGTGCGCTTTTAACCTTTTATTCTCTTCACGAAGTTGTTCTATCTCGGCCACTAAATTTTCATTAACGGAGTATCTTTCAAGTAACATTTGAATTTCACTCTAAGAGAGAAAAAATTATGAATGTATGGACATACAAGCACAAAACACAATCAGGAAAACATGATTAATTTGTCAGTAAATAAACCTATTACAGTATTGAGCCCTCTGTTCTATAAAATAGTGAACATTTTCATGAGCAGAACCTGTGAAGTAATACAGGCAAATTTCTAAACTGCTAGATGGGTGCTGACCAAAGTAGAAACATCTGAAGTTAAAAATGGGATAGAAAATAGAGTGGGAAAACTAATAGACATCTACTATCAGAAGATGGAAAAGAGGGGACCTAAAGGAGTGAGGAAGTTATACACAGTCAGAAGATGAACAGTAACCACTTTTGTACATTGTTGCATACAATATGTCTGGGAAAGGTCCACTTTTTCATCCCTGGACATACAGGTATGTGATGCTGAACACAATGGACACAACGACCGCACCTGAGCAATTACCAGCTTGAGGAGTTCTGTGATTGATCGCCTTTTTTTCCTATCCGGTAAGCCCTAGCACCGAGATCACCGAAGAGGACAGCAATCGAGACGGCAATGGTCGTAATAAAAGGCCCCACAACTGTCTAGTACAGTGGTCTGCAAACTGCATCTCTCCAGGTGTTGGGAAACCAACTTCCATCATGCCCACTGATATAGATTATATAAATGCATGATGGGAGTTATAGTTTCCCAACAGCTGAAGAGCCGCACTTTGCAGACCAATGGTCTAGTCAAAGTGTTTGTTAAAGGATACCCACTTGTATGCTCTAACAGATGCCTGTGTATTTTACATGAACAGGCAGTAATGTAATGTCATATAGACAAGACAAGTGTATTATATTTAAAAAACAAAAACAAACAAAAAAAAAACTAAACACTTAGGGCCACATGTATGAAAACTGTCTTAAGTCTAAAACTCACTTTGTTGCCCATAACAACCAATCAGTGCGTTCCTCTCATTGCCCTAAGTGTCCACTAAAGGGCTCCATACACATTAGATTAAAGGCTATTTAGTCAAGATTAGCCATGTATCTACTGTGTATAGGGGCCTCCTGACTATTTTGGCAAATAAATTCTCCTCTCCTTCATAAAAACACATGCATGTTCGGCTGAGTGTGCATATGTGGGTATGTTTGCAATTAATATCTGGTGCTATTGAAAGTGTAAGGACACCCTAAGGCACCAAATAAAAATAAATAAATTTAAATGATTAAAATTGTTCTTTTAAGCATGTCTGTCCTTTCAGGTGACTTTTCATAATGAATGTAGTGTGCTTACATGAAAATTAACACTACTTCTGGCCATTAAATAACTGGTTTCTTGCATTCAGAAGCAGTTTTCCCCTTCTGCAGGCTCCATCAGTTTTCCTTGAGCTCATCTTTAGAATGGATTATAAATTGCTATGATGTACCAATACACAGCACACACATAGTAAAGTTCCTACTCATGTTTACTGTATCCTTGTAATACGCCTTCAGAAGCAGCACTAAAAACATCAAAAACAGGAGTATAGCGGCTGTAAATCCAGCAGTGGAATGTAACCGTAAAGAACCTGCAGTGTCTGGGTCCCCTTTGTTTCTCACTAGAACTGAATGGTCTCCTCCCCACCATTTTAAGGGCAAATATAAACTAATCTTTCAGTGAAGCTAAAACTCCATATTCTAAAAAAGAAACCGTTCTGTCATGTACTTAAAAGTCTGAAATCTAATTTTGAGAGAGAAACAACCTAGACAGCCATTCCAGTTGTACAACTGTACTTTTCAGCATCTCAATGTCAATTTTTTTATGAAAGCTATGAGTGGAGGGTGCTAATGTTATTTCCAAGAAATATCTAGTAAGAGGTATAGTTTTATGCTAACAGTAGAATAGTTGTTGGAAAGACTTTTTTTTAGATCATTTATTACCATGTAATAATCTACTACACGTTTCAGAAATTTGGGAGTAAAATGAAAAAATTACACTGGACAACAAATTTTTTCAAAATGTTTTGCTTCCTTGAAAACAGGGGATTATGATTAACCCATTTGAGCTAGGCGGAAATATAATTTTTGATAATCTGTATCACATAGAAATTTTGATAGAAATTATGTGTGAACTGTGAGAGCCACAAATTACACCTGATGGCCACGAGATAAGACACAGAATTACTGACCCCTCTGTCACGCCTCACAAGTTTCCAGATAGTTGATTTCTTGACCTGTTGTAAATGACTTGTCTGCTTATATTGCATTTTGTTATTTTTAAAGGGGTTGTCTCGCTACAAGGATTGCTTTTTATGTTAAAGATCTTGCAAAAACAAGTCACTTTGCAATATGTGTCCATTAACAGTGTCCTACCTGTTCCTAGATATCCCCACTTGTATGAGCTGCATCAGCTTCTCAGGTTGCTATACCTACAGACCTGTTCAATCTCTCATGATAGGCTGCCAGCACTGGTTGCTATAGCTACAGACCTGGCTTCTGCTGCAGCCTAGTAGAAGCCAGTAAACACACCCCTGAATTCAAAATGAAACCAAGAAAACAGGACTGAGGTAAGATGAATCAATGTAGTGAGACAACCCCTTTAAGAATTCTAAGATCCTTTGAAGGTCCATGTCTTTTGTGTATAAAAAGTCTGTAAATTTTCAGTTCTTGTATAACATCATGTCTGAAGAAGGGAGCTAGTACTCTCGAAAGCTCACCATCAAATATGCTCAGCCTGAAAAAGGTATCGCCTGATTTATTCACTCTTCTACATAGAAATTTTGAGAAAGACTAAGTTCTGATTATGAAGCATTTAAAATGTTACCCGCAGCATTAGTTCCACTGAATCAAAACACTTTTGTCCGATGCATCCCGTATTTGTGTCCAGCAATAGTCAGCTAGCATTGATGGATTCCAGTAACCTTGATAACGCTTTTCCATCCTAGCAGTATCTTGACGAAACCATTCGTCATGTTCGTCACTGACTGCACCAAGATTCGCAGCAAAGAATTCCAAATGTGAATGTAGAAAATGAATTCAAAGACATGCTACACTTCATGGCTTTGTAAGCTTCAAGAAGGTCGTCAAGCAATTCAATGTAGTTTGGTGCTCAATAGCTAAAAAGGGAATTCTTGTAAACATCCTTGAATGATTTTCAAGCAATTTTCTCAGGCCCCACCAGCAGCTCTTTGAAGTGCCTATTGTACAGGATTTGTGGACCATCAGAAATGCCTTCCTTAATCTAGACAGTGGTTATTATTGGGAGCATTTGTCTTGAAGTAACAAAAATCTTCTGCTTCCTTGTTTATTGCTTTTACAAAATTTTTCATCAGCCTGAGTTTTTGTGGAATAGAAGCAGAAATTTAATTGCCTCGCCCACAAGTGCTTTATATGGCCACTTCCTTCTACTATAATGTGACTATTTAACATAGTTGTCCCATTTGCAAATTAAACAGCAGCACTTGGTATATCCGAGCTGCAACCCAAACAGCATGCCACTACTTTTACTTCCACAGTTCCAGTTGTAGTGTCAGTACTTGATGTGTTTCAACAACAGCTCCATGATCTCATATGTTTCTTTCATGTGTGCAGCATAGCCAAAAGATATTGTAGGATGAACATTACCATTGTGTAACAAGACAGCCTTGAGGCTTAAAGGGAACCTGTCACATAGGTTATGTCCCCCTTGCTGAGGACAGCACAGGCTAGTGACAGACCTGCTGTTTCCCAGCGCGTGTCCCCTTATTCTGTAAAAGCTTTATTTTTAAAGAGTATTTAATTACCCAAATCTGGCATTTTTCAAACCCAGAAAAGAGCCCAGCTTTTTAAAGGGGCAGGTGTAACCCCCCGCCTCCCCAAAGGGCCCACCCCCTGGCAGTTATTCCCGTTTTCCCCTATTAAAAGTTTTATTTTAATCATTTAATAAAAGGTGGGCGGGGGGTACCCTCTTGGGGGCCCGGGTTCCAAAAAATTTAAAAATGGACTTTTTTCATGTTTTTTGGGGCGAAGAGGGCAGATTTTGAGAAATTAAATACTCAAACTAAAAGAAATTTTCCAGAAAAAGGGACCAAAAAAAGAAAAAAAAATTTTGGGAAAAAAAGGGATTTTTGGGTTACTTCCCCGGTAAAATCCCTTTCTGCCCAAACCCCCTTTGGGGACACAGCCCCAAAGGGGTAAGGCTGGGGGCCCTTCGGGGGTGGACCCCGGGCCGGAAACCAAACGCTCGGGCCCCCCCCGGGAAAACAAATTCCCTCCTGCTACGCCGGGCTGATCATTTTTGGTACCAAACCGGGGCTAGAGAAAGAACACAGTCCCGACCCCTGAAAACAAGACAAGGGTGGGACCTGGGCCCCCAATAAAATTGGAGAAAAGGGAAATTTTACGGAAAGGGTAAAAAAATCCTTTTTTCCCCCTCCCCCAATAAATTCTTTGGGGGACACAGCACCATGGAGCCCAAAAAAAGCGGGCCCCAAAGGGGGGTGGGCAAATAGAAAACTTTTTCACAGTGACAACATCAGCCCACTGAACCTGAAGAAACCTTACGGCCAGAGCTGCACACCCGACCCCAAGGCATAAAGTTGGGTAAACTTAGAGAAAGGGCCCCAAACCCCGGGTGACAGCTTTGCAAATTGAAAAAAGCCGAGGGAACCCCAAACCAAGCCAGGGGGGCCCCAACCGCCCGGGGGGAGCGAGCCTGACCTGCAAAAAACTATGGACCAATCCGGCGGCAACGGCGGCCTAGAAGACGCCGGGCCCCCTGAAAAGGAACCCTCGGGGAAAGGGGACCAAGGGGGCCGTGCGCACCTAAAGGGAAACCAAAAACCAGAGGGGTTTAAAACCGAACGGCCCTGACCTTTGCCTCCCCCAACCCCAAAATCGTCCCAAAAAATGAGAGGACAGGAGCAGAACATATCTTCATGATAAAAAAAAAATAAACCACCCCTAGGGAAACATGAGGGAACAACCCACAGAGTACCCTTTTCCCTTTCCCCCCAGAACACCCGGCCCCTGCAGATAGAGCTGCCCAACAGACCCCCTTGGTGGATAAAATGATGGCCACCCAAAAGGGCCCACTTCCAAAAAGTAAAAAACAGGGAGACTTTCCCGGGAGGCCCAAAAGGTGAAAGACGCCGTTTTTCCCAAAAAAGCATTGTAACCCACGGTTTTCGGGCCTCCAAACCCAAAGGGACCAAACGCATGACCCCCGCAATAAAAAAGAAAAACCCCTTAAACCTTTTGGTGAAGCCGGGAAAAGAGGGAAAAGGGCGACCCAAAGCTCCCGCCTGACCGCAAAAAACGGAAACCCGGAGGAGAGCCTCCCAAAAGGGAAAAAAGTTTTTTTTGGGCAACAACCCTTTTTAAATCTGGGGTTTTGCAGTCTAAAAACCACCCTGGTGTAAAAACGCAACAGGGTACAGTGAGGTTGGAGCAGAGGGGCCTCCCACAGAAGGCCGGGGAAAAGGAAAATGGTAAGGCCTTTTTCCCAAATTTGGGGCCCCCCCAAGGGGCCCGAATCCCCGCCCTGGGGGCCCTAATCCAAAAGGTAAAGGGGCACAGTTTGGATCCTCTCGGACTCAAAATCGCTTGAGGAAAAAGGGGCCCCCGGGAAAAAGCCCAAAAAAAACCCCCAACCCCCCCGGGCCGGACGGCAAGCCCCCTCCCAACGGCCAGGGGTTTCCGGCCCGGGCCCCAAAAAATTTCCCCGGGGAAAGGGTTTTGGAGCGAGGATGCCCCCCCATTTCGACGCCCTCGCGAAACCTCCCCCCCGAAAAGGAAAGGGCGAAGCACCCCAAAAAACAATGTTTGGCCCAAAATTTGGGTTTTTCCCAAACCCCTGGAAGGGGATTTGCCGACCAGGGCGAACCCCCCCAAAGCCAGCGAAGAACTTTTGCAGTTATCTGAAAAAACTGCCGGCCTCTGGAACCCCCCCTTAAAGATTCAGACATGCCAAATCGTGGTATTGTTGGACCAAACCCAAAAGGGTTGCCCGGAAAAAGGTGGAACCCAATGAAAGCGCCAAAAGGGGAAAAAATTTTGGGGGTTTCCACACATTGACCTAAACGACGGGCCCCTTTCCCCGTTAACCAAGCCCCCCCCCACCCGCCGGGGAGCCGGGAAAAGGGGGCCCCCCCCTTTGGAACCGGGCGTCTGTGGAGATGACCGGCTTTGGGGGGCAAAAAAAAAACCTTCCTTGAAGAAAAACCCCAAACCGAGAAAGGCTGGCCCCCCACCCCAGGTCGAAAAACAGCCGGGGTTTGGCAGGCGCACTGCCGAGCCCCCAAGGGAAATTTGGGGAACCGGGTCATGAGGCAGGATTGCCCCTGCGGGGGAGCAGGCAAGGACTGCGCAAAGGCCCCACCCCCTTTGGAGGCGGTCCTCAAGCTGCCAAACCCTCGCATGAAACTCAAAAGAAAAAATCCCGGGGTTCGAAATTGTAGCTTCCAGACGGGAAAAACCCCTCGGGAACCTAAAGGGGAGAATAAAATTAAATTTTCCCTCAAAAACCCACCCCCAAAGGGGGGCCTTTCAAAACGGCTTTTTTTCCCCCGGGGTTTTGGCCCGTACTGGGCCGCCGGTTTTTGCGTTTGCAGTAGGGCCCCAATCCTTCGCAGTAATTCGGTAACCCCACCTTCTCATAGAGAACGGGGGTTTTTCCGGGTCGTTTCCACCCCACTCGGCGAATCCCCGGGCCTTTGGGAAAAAAACGACATCCCAAAAATCCAGGCGCAAAAACCCGCCCGTGGATAATGGAAAGTCAAATTGGGGGCCCGGGGGGGGCCCCGCCCCCCCCCGCCCCTTTTTTAAAATTCGGAATTTGGCGAGCGCAATCCGGCCGAATTCCATCTTTAATAAGCCAGTGAAAAAGGCCAAAATGAGGGAATCGGGCCCGGGGTTTGCTCCCCAAATTTTAACCCAAACCAGCTGAAGCGCCCTGAAAATATCCGGGGTTTCCTGATGCTGACCCCGGAAAGGCGCATTTGGGGGGGGGACCAATTCCTGATGGAAGGATCTTCATCAGGGGTGACAGGAGCAATTTGGGGGCCCCCTTAATGCAGCTGCGGGGAAAAAAACACAGACTCTGAACAAGAAAATGCCCGGACCCTACTGTGAACACAAAGGGAACCGCGATAGACCTGGGCCCATCGGGGGAAAAAAAAAACCGGGTGCCCAAACAGCTAAAAAAAAACCTCTGTGCTCCCGAGAGGCTCCCGCTGACCGGGGGCGCTCCAGGGGAAAAAACCGGCCCATACGCAGGGGGTTTGCGCTTTTTTAAGGACCGACATGGGCCCCTAGTGAGCGGGCCCTTCATGGGAACCCTAAAGGGATTTGAATAAGACCCTTGCTCAGACTCGGGGGGCCGGGCATAAACCCCCCCTTGCCAGGGAGAGTGGGGATTCCCAAAGGGGTTTAAACCGAAAAAAAAGGGCCCAGAGCGGGCGGGCGCGGGGGGCAGCTGAAAACCTTGCTGGGGGGCCCAAACAAAGTGAATCCTGAAGGGGCACCCCGAATCCAGGGTCGCTAGCCAAAACTACCAAAAACCCCTAACGGGCCCCCCCCGGGGGGGGCCGGGCTCAGACCAAGCGCTATTTGGGAAAAAAGGGCCCGCCTGCCGTTCTGCAGACCGTCACGTGAATGCCCTGGGGGGGGGGGGGGGGGGTGGGAAAACATACTACAACCTTCTGGGCCTCCAAAAAAAAAAAAAAGCTTACCGCCAAACCCAGCGGAAAACGCAACCAATAACTCCTTGGAGGCTGCAAAAACCCCCCCCAAAAATTCCCCGCTCCAGGAAGGCGAATGGCCCTTTCATTGGCCGACGCTCAAAAACCCTAAAAAGGGGGAAAACCAGTGAACCTTACTGGGACCCCAGAAAACCTTTTGAGGGAAAAGGGGAAGCAAGATTCCACAACCCCCCTGTGGAAGCCTCCAGCCGAAAGCCCCCTCTTTCTACGACCAGACCAAGCAAGCCCGAAAGGGGGGAAAGGGAAGCCCCGAAAATCGCAGGGCCCCCGGGGCCCCCCCCAAAGGGGACTTACCTCAAAACCCGGGGGGACCCCCCCTGTCGGGGCCGTCCTCAAGGGCCCCGCCCCCCATGAACAGGGATGGGCCCTAGGGGCTACAAGAGCCGGGTGACTGGGGTGTCCCCTGATTTGGGGCCCAAACCCCCACAAAGACCCTGACCTCCTGGAAAGGGGAAAGAAAAAAATTTAAAAACCAAAAACCCTTTTTTTTTAAGGGAAAAAAAGGGCCCGACCGGGATGTTTCCACTTTCCCGGCCCAACCCGTTTTTCAAATTTTAAGGGATGCAGGGAAAAACCAAAAAAACTGTCGCCCCGGGGCCCCCCTTTTAAAGGGGAAACCCTCCTCCTGGGAAAGGGTGAGACATCCTTACCCCCAGGGGGTGTCTGACACCCCCATAAGGGCTTTAAACCCCCTGCTGACATCCTATTAACCCCCGTCCCGGCCCCCAAACCAGAGAAAGGGGGAGTCTCCAACAAGGCCCGTACCCCGGCCCGGCTTTCCTGGGTAAGGGCTTCCCTTACTGCTGGGATACCACCCAACCCCTTTTGGCCCACCACCCGGGGCAGGGAAACCCCGAAGGGCCGTATCCCCGGCCTGGGGCTTTCACACCCCTCCCAAAAACCCCGGCCCAAGGGGGGGCTTGGAAAACCCGCTGGCCCTTTCCCGGGCAATTCCCAATTTAAATCCCCTTTGTTCCCCCCGGGGGGTTCAGGTCCCCCCAAATTTTTAGAGGAGTCCCCCAAATTGAAGAAGCCGTATCCAGGGGGGAGCTTTTTATCTTTCCCACCACTGTCTGATGGGAGAGGCTTGGGGTGATAACGAAGCAAAAGAACTCTGACCCATTCCAACCCTTAAAAACCCCCGGGGGGGGGCCTTGGGGCGCGGGGCGCTGGAAACCCCGGGAGGTGCAAAGGGTGGGCAGGAAACACGACGGCAAGTCCCTATGGCCAAAACCGTAACCTTGGGGGACTCTGTACAGGGGGGCCCAAATGCTAGTGAGGAGGGACCTGGGCCCCTTATGGGGCCACCCACCCCCGACCGGGGGTGCTGGGTTTCCCCGGGGCGGGAGCGGAGCAGCGTAAAAAGGGGACAAAGGGGCCTGGACTAGCCAACAAGAAATATCCTGTGGGAGGGGGGCGGGGCCCGGGAAGCAAGTCGCCACTGTTTTTTGGGCACGGGCTGTTTTTTAAAAAACTTAGCCCTGAAAAAAGGGGCATGGCTGAAAAACGCGGTGGGCAGGGATGGGTGGGCCCCCAGGGGGGGCCAAAATTAACCCCTCCCCAAATTGCCTGTGTCTTTCCCACAGTCAAAGAAGCCCCGGGCGCTTAAGTCGCAAAAACTGCATTTAAAGGGTCCCCCCCCAACACAAGGGCCGGGGAGCTGGAGGTCCCCCCGGCCCCCTCCAGGGAGGGGGGGCCCGGACCCTTTTTGGGGGCCGCGAGGGGCCCCGCCCGAAGCCTCCAGAAGCGGGGGCTAAATTTTTTAACGCGCGGGGGCCGGGCGCGACTGTTCCCGGGAAAGGGGGCCCGGGAAAGCTGCAAAAAGCTGGGACCGCAGCACCTGCGCCCCCGAGAGGCCCACTCCCCCCCCAGCAGCCCGCGCCAAAACCCCAAAAACCCCGGGGACCGTCATAACGCGGCCCCGGGACCCCCATGGTTTCCCAAACCCCAAGCCGCAAAGGCAAACCCTTTCCTTTTAAACCTTTGGCCCGCTATAGCCGGGGGGAAAAAATGCCCTCCCCCCTCACTGGGACCCCCAGCCGGCAGAGAAAAAATGGCGCTGGGGGCCCAAACCCCCTTACGCCCGGAAAAAGGCTGCCCCCCCAAAACGGACTAACAGGGCCGCGCCCAGGGCCCCCCCCCTGGCCCAAGGGAGGAATGCACTCCTGGGCCCCGGGAAGCCCCCCAATACCTGGGGAAGCAAAAACGGGGGGGCCGCAGGAAAACGGAATTCCTGCAGCCCCCCCAAAAAGTATTAAAGGAAAAAATCCCTGACCACCCCCAAAACAGGAGGGTGGGGTACCAAACCAAAATTTGATGTCCCCTTTGGGGCGTCGCGGCATCACCCACCCCCCGGTAAACCCCAAAACCCCCCAACGTGAGTTTTTTCCCGGGAAAAAATAAAAGGCCGCGGGGCCAGGGGGGGGAGGGTTTAGCGGGCGGGGAGGGAAACCCGCCGCTAAAAGAACTGACTTTGGTTTTCCCGACCCCTCCCGGGGAACAGCGTCACGGTGGGAAATACGTGTTTACACCCCCCTGAATTTGGGGGAACCAAGGAAAATTACGGGGGGGTTAACCCCCTTCCCCCGGTGAGAGCCCCCGGGGGCCCCAATCACCCTTCCCCCAGGGGAGAGCCGGGTGCCAATCCCCCTTCCCCCAGGGAAGAGCCGGGTCTCAATACCTTCCTCCAGGTGGAGCCCCGGGGGCTCCACCAACCCCCGGTTCCCTCCAAACCCCCCGGGAGAGCCCGGGGGCTCAAATTTGGGGGGGTTTAACCCTTCCTCCAGGTGAGAAGGCCCCCGGGTGAAACCCCCCCCCCAAATCCCCAAACCTTTCCAGGTGAGAGCCGGGGGCTCAAACACCTTTTCCTCCCAAAGGGGAGAGCCCCCCTGCACAATCAAAAGGGGCCCCCTTTCCCCCAGTGAGGGGCCGGGTGCTCAAATTTTCCTAACCCTTCCCTTGCAAAGGAAAAAAAAAATAAACTTTTGCAGAGCAGCGTCTGCCTCCTACAGAAAACTAGGCTGAAAAATATCAGCTGGCGGGCCGCAGGGGGGAATATTCCCACCCGGCGGGCCCCACGCTTTTTGGTCCGCCTCCGAAGGCAACGGCCTATACCCATGGTGCTGTGTCCCCCAATGAATGATTGGTGTGAAAAGCAGGTCTGTCACTAGCTTGTGCTGTCCTCAGCAAGGGGGGCATAATCTATATGACAGGTTCTCTTTAAGGGTATGTTCACATGGCATATTTTGAAGTGTAAATTTACGCTTCATAATACTCTCACAAACCTGCTTTAAAAAATGCCTCTTTTCAAGCGTATTTAGAACAAGTGTGGAGCGTATTTTGCGGTGTTCATGCACGGAAAATATGCTCCACCATAATTTCCTTGGGGCTTTAACTCACGTAAATGCCTCAAAAATTGACACAGCACTTAAATTTCTGCTTGTAAGAGCGTTGTAAAATATGTGCCACAATTACGCTTGTAAAAGACACGTTGTGTTACTGACACTACATATTTTACATGGGAAGTTAATGAAAGGTGCTCTGAACATTGCTTGAAATTTATTTTGCTGCGTATTTCAGCGCGGATTACACGCCAAATGAACATACCATTAGTGTATGTTCCCAATCCATAAATTTGTGGGCCGTATATTGGCACGTAATTGCACTGCAATATGTATAAAATATACCCCGCGTCTTGCGTCCGTGTGAACATCCTCTTTTCTGATGAGTCTCTGGGTCCATCAGAACGGACCCAGAAACGCATCTAACAACTAGCAGTGAGTCTATCACTGCCGTCAATGACAAACAGGCAGCGGCATTCACATGAGTGATCTCAGGTGCGTGTTTGCATCGCACCTGTTGGGTACGTATTTTGGAAGTGATCCAAGAAATGACATGCAATTCTTGGATCACATACGAAAGACGTACCCGACAGGCGTGATGCAAACACGCAGCGGCGATCACTCATGTGAAAGCCGCTGCCTGTTTGTCATTGCTGGCAGTGATAAACTCACTGCTAATTGTTAGATGTGTCTCTGGGTCCGTTCTGATGGACCCAGAGACACTTCAGAAAAGCGGATGTTCACACGGCGTCTTACCCTAATAGCCGACATTTTCCTCAGCTTACAATACGTGTCAGGGGGGGAAAAAAAAAAAATCCATGCCAGGGGGAGTGAAAGTCAATGGGAGCTGGCTGTCAGTGTTTTAGAAGTATGCGCTGGCCAGAATCTGTACAATACGTGCCACAACATGCCGTGTGAACATACCCTTATACTGATGAGTCAATAAAGACATACCACTGTTTCAGCTCATGTTCAGAATCCAAAAATGGCGGCACAGAAGCACAGGTTGTCAACCGGTTCAAAAAACTGTCATCTTGGAGGCTTCAAAAGACAAAAACTTTTGTACCAGGTAACAGCAAATGCCACCCTTGAAGTTCTGAAGCTAGTAACTCTGCAGTTGATTTTGACAAACCTAAGTCCCGGACCAAGTCATTCAGTTCTGGCTGTGTTATAAGACGAGACTCTCGAGACATTCACATCTGAATTAGCATTGTTCCCCATCTCTGACCCATGGACTGCAACACCTTCATCGCCTGCCTTCTCTAGGCTCTATGTTTCTGGCGGCTTTGGTACTGGAAGAGTGTGATCGGGTGGCATCCGTCTCATAGCTGGACAGATTCGAATATTCAATGGATTTCTTATTCGTAGCAGAGAAACCAGAGACATTGGTTCAACAGAATGAACAGTCGGTCATATGATCCTACTGTTCCCGACGTATAATTAGGACAGCAAATGGCATTGACTTGTGAGAACCTCAGCCAACCTCTAAGACCAACAGCACATCTTGCACAACAGATGTGAGGAGCAGAGGGTTTGTCTTGATCATCAATCTTGCATCCAAAGCACAGTTCATAGGCTTTCATGGTGCGTCTTCGAGGCTTAAACGTGTACTCTCCACAAATGTAACAGAAGATATTCCAACTGTTCTGACACTGATGAGATATTTTGGTTACATCAGATCATACTGTGATAATTTATAGTTGCTTAGATTTTAAATTACTTGCAGAATCTTTGCAACAAGATTTTACAGCCTATGGATGCAGCGTCCAGACAGCCTAGTCTGTAACAATTCCACTGAAGTCTTGCAACTTCAATGAAATTACAATTAATTCATACCTTTGCTTGCCTATGAATTACACAACAGCATATATATGGTTGACAATACATGAACAGCCTGACATTAAAAAAAATTTAAAACAGAAGTTTCCCAAAAAAAATTTGGTATGGACAGGAAAATTTCAAGGTGATTTTCTTGATCAGAAGCTCAAATCACAGTAAAATCGTAGTTGTCCAGTGTTATAGGGGCTTGAGGGCTTTAGCAAAATCCTTAAATATGACTGGAAAAGTAAAGAAAAATATATCCCATAACCTTTTTTTAGATTTGAGAAGCTAAGAATCAGTTACAGTAAGTTTTTATTAATTCCATTTTCATCTGTAAATTTAACAGGCATTGTTTAGAATTGAACATTACGAAACCTAAATATATTGGTCAGGCTGAGAATTGTCAAATTGAATTGAGAAATGTCTAAATGAATGATCACTCTGATCAGGGTCCCCGCAGCGAGATCGCGGGGCCCTGATCGGTTTACATGGCAGCTGGAAGTCCGCCACTAAAATGGGTTATATACAAGCATCATAATAAAGATTTAGAAATGTATAATTGAACTTCACAATGCAGTGACTGCTACAAGCAACATTTTTTTTCTGCAGACTATTTTAAGATGTGCTATATCTTATATAACAATTAGGTTTTCTTGTACTACACAGAGTGTTCAGAACAAGTCGTGGAAAGCCCTATACACCAGGTTATGATTTAAAAATATTTCTGCAATGCACCATGGTTTCCTAGTTCCCTGTCACACTACATACTGTGAAATGAACCTTGCTTCTAATGGTACAAAGCATTAAAATAATATTAAGTGAACAGACTACCAGTAACTTATAAGGCAGTGTAACACATTCTTAATAACCATTTTCTTCCCAAAGTTCTCTCTTTACCAAGTTTTATTACAACAATACTTTTCCTCCAAAAATGCAGGGGCCCAAAAAATCTAAACCCAATGCTATTTCCACTGGCACACTTAATATTAAAATATTCCTTGTAATTGCTATGCACAAAACCCTTTTATTGTTTTCATTTTCCAAAGATACATCAGTCTGTAAATTAATCTTAAAGTGGTTATGCTACTTTTGACATTTATCCCTGATACACATGATAGGTGATAAATGCTTTGTTGCTGGGTGTCCTATCACTGGGACCCTCACAGATAAATAAAACAGGAGCCCCGAATCCTCGTTCTTCCCACTGCACTTCCAGGCTTTGAACAGCGCAGTGGTCAAACATGCGCACTGTTGCTGCGTTCATAGTTTATAGGAACCAATGGATACAGCCTTCTCACAGACTTTGAATGGAGCAGCAGCGCTCATGATTGGCCTCTGCTCTGTTGAAAACCTTCTTCACTGAACGAGCAATAATGGGGAAAGATGGGGATTTAGGACCCCTGTTTAAACGATTGGTTGGGGTTCCAGCAGTGGTGGCCCTAGCAATCAGAAATTAATCACCTGTCCTATAGGTAAGTGATAAATGTCAATAGAGGGACAACCATTTCAAGTCAGTAATAAAACTCTGGTTGCTGCCATAATTTCCTTTACATTTTGAGAGTCCTGTCTATTCCACTTTTATGTTTAATGTCTATCCCACTTTATGCAAATATTTCTTTATACGCACCGATTGTATGTGAAACTGTTTTATCATCTCCACTTGTAAATTGATAATATCTCGGTGACACGCTTCCCTAAAAAGAAAAAAAAGATTACTTGAACAACATGTTGACCAAAACTTTGTACCACATAATTATTTGATATTTTATTCCATAAAAGGGTTATTCCCACCAAGTTGATTAGTTTTAAAAGTGTAGAAAAAAGGAAAGAAAGATTTTCACCAAATACATTGTTGTTATGATTCTGCTTTTTTTCCGACCCAGAAAGTTTATTCTGTTGGTCCAAGTTTTCCCAGTTAAAAAACAAACAAAAAAAAAAAACAGCTTTCTGCTCTAGTAGTCCTGGTTGAGATGGTGACGTTACTCCCTGCTGTGTCTTATCAGCAGCACAGAAGCTTGTTTATCCTTCTAAATGACAAACCTTAACCCCTAAGAGCACTGTAGCATTCTACCTTGCTGTCAAAACCCCTTCATCACTCTTGTGCATCTAGGAGGCTCAGGTAGGAATAGCAGAGCTGATAATGTAAAGAAACGTGCTGCAAAAACAACGAACAGAAGTGCACTTAGACCATGTCCCTACGGCACCAGTTTGCGGACGGTTTTTCAGACTGTTTGCAGTTTTGCAAACAGTTAAAAAAACCGGCCGCAGCTTTTAAAGGGCCACTATGGGAAAAAACCGTGCAGAGTCCCCAAAACCACGGCGGCCCCAAAAAACTTTTTAACGTTCATTCTTTTCCCTTTGGTTTTGGACGGGAAAATGAACATGTCAATGGGAAGGGGGAGAGCTTTTCACTGCTTATAGTGGAGAAAAGCTGTCCTCTGCGGCCCGTGCGGATAAAAACCAAACCCGTATTTGTCTGTACCTGGGTACCCCCCGCCCCTTTGTGTGTACGTACATACACCAGGAAGAAACTACTTGTACTCAGTCTTGCTCACCTGGGCGAGTTGTACAACAAATGGTACAACTCATGTGAACACAGAGACCTCAGAGGGTAATGAAACAAAGGCAGAGTTTAAACAGAGTTTAACTACTTAACCCACTATTGTCAAAATAACATGGTTCTTAAAGTTTTTTCCCTCCTTGACTTCCCAAATCAATAAATTTATTTTTTTTACTTTCATAGAACGGGGCTTTTATTTTTTGGGACAAGATGTACGAATCCTGGAGCGCATACAGGAGAAAATGCCATACGGAGCAGAGAGCGAGCCCTCCTGCTCGCAGTGGCCCCGACAGCCGCAGACTCGCGGCTGTCCGGAGTCTCCGGCACAGGCAGCGCGAGTGTCATTATGCTGCATGCGTGGCCTGATGACATCACACTGCCTGTGCCTGGACATGGAGCAGAGCGCCCGGGATCGAGGTAAGTTTGTATTTTTTTGTTTTTTTTAAACTGCCTATGTTGCCATATCCCCGCCCAGGACCTGCCCATGGGGCCCTAACCTGCCACAGTACCTTATGGGGCCATATCCCTGCCTAGTCCTGCCTATGGGGGCCCTTTACCTGCCCTGTACCCGCCCTTTGGGGGCCCTATACCTGCCTAGTACCTGCCCATGGGGCCATTACCTGCCTGTACCCCGCCTATGGGGCCATATACCGCCCAGTACTGCCTATGGGGGGCCCTATACCCGCCCATGGGGCCTATACCCGCCCATGGGGCCTTTACCCGCCTATGGGGCAATACCTGCCCCCTGGGGGCCTTTAAATCTGCCTATGGGGCCATAAATCTGCCCCTTTTCCCCCACCCTAGGGGCCCCTATACTCTAATGGGAAAATATCTGCTATGGGGAAATATACTGCCTTTGGGGAGACATCTAGCTGCTATTAACCGCCATGGAGACATTACCTGCCCCATAAAAGAAATGGGGGGGCATTTTATGCCTATTACCTGCCAATGGGGGAATTTTACCTGCCTATTACTTGGGGGACACTTACCTGTATTACCCGAATGGGGGACATCTACCCGCCCCCTTTTTCCTGCCAATGGGGGACATCTTTCGCCTATTACTGCCCCAAAGGGGGACATCTACCCGCTTTACGCCAAGGGGGACATCTACCTGCCTATTACCTGCCAATGGGGGACATCTACCTGCCTATAAATACCAAAGGGGGACAAACTACCGCCTATTACCCGCCAATGGGGGGGCCTACCCGCCCATTACCCCCAATGGGGGACATTACCTGCCCCATTACCGCCAATGGGGGAAACTCCCCCCCTATAACGCATGGGGGCATTACCTGCCTATTTAACCCGCCTATGGGGAACTACCCGCCCCATAACCCGCCTATGGGGGGCATCTACCTGCCCCATAACCCGCCTTGGGGGACTTTTCCTGCTTATGGGGGAAAATAAACTGCCTATATCTGTCTATGGGGGGACATTAAGCTGCCTATACCTGCCTATGTAATTTTATTGGTATCCATTTAATTTTTTTTTTAAATTCACCAGTAGCCGCTGCATATTCCACCCTAGGCTTATACTCGAGTCATTAAGCTTTCCCAGTTTTTTGTGGCAAAAGTAGGTGCTTCGGCTTATACTCGGGTCGGCTTATACTCGAGTATATACGGTATTTTTTTTTTTTTTTTACTTTGAGTCCCCCTAGAGTGCTTCACCACTAAGGGGCGCAATCATTTATACAACCTAAAGCATCGTAATACAATGCATTAAGGCGTACAAATATGGCGGTTTCACTACTTCCTGCCTGGAGCAGTAAGTAGTAAAACAGAAATCATGGCGGCAATGAAAGCCTTCACAAGACTGCGGGTGTTCCAATCGAAGTGGGAAACGGTGGCACCGTTTCTCATTGATTTAGATGCTGCGGTCACCTTTGCTGTGGCGTCTAAGTGGTTAAACACTGTGGGAAGGCCCCGACGCCCTCCCGTGCTGTAACCGCCGAGTGTTAGCTACAATTAGCAGACAACTACCCACGGCTATGTAGTGTGATCACGTAATATACTATACTAGTTTTCTATGTCATGGTTCCCTTGTTGTCAGCCCCAACTGGTCCTTGTTTCTTCTGGTTCACTGGCTGTATGCAATTATGTGGTGTCCTTTGATCACAGCAGCAAATCAATCTCACATGACATTAGAATAAACAGGTGGTCTCAGCTGTGGGTCTCAAATACCCACTGCCATCCAGTGACATGTTATCATATCATTGCATACAGCTGGTAAGCACAAAGAACTGGGAAATGGTAGTGCAGAAATGGCACAAAAATCAAGAAGATATGTATATAGCAATTTTGCTTTTCTGTTTTATGCATATTTTAAGTGTAATTATAACTCGTGGAATATCCCTTTAACAAATACAGGTTAGTTTGCAGTTCACATACAACCAACATGGACCATTTAGATAATTTATAATTACATAAAAATTCTGCATAATTTATTTACACACATTGGCTCCACACACAAAAAAAGGCTCGTCAGCACACTCATGCTGCAATGCGAGTTCCATTATTGACAACTGATTTTACAGTCTCTCGAGGACTTTAGCTCTAGATCTACATATGTGGTTCACAGGCTTTCGATTCAAACAGCTGGTTAGAATTCTATCTGCTCAGAACAGTTCCTCCCGAGTCCTATCAGAGTTCACAACGTTGAAAAGGGTCAGAGCTTCCCACTGTCAGTTGCGTTTCTTCTTAAGAAATATTAGACATAAACCCATCTGGTAGACTGTCTTAATATAGCTACAAACCATAAAGGGACTTTTTAGGTCATTGCCATAGCAAAATAACAATGTTTTATGAAACTAAGTTTTTGCTAAGTCTACTAATCAAATAAGGTTTAACAAAATGATTATTCACTGTATGTACAACAAATAAACAAGAAAAATGCTGTGTGCAAACCTGTTTTACTTCAGGGCTCTAAATACTCAGTAAACATACGGAAATATGACATTCTGGAACTGTAAAGCACGACTTCGTTAATCTGGCATGCAATAGCATGAAATTACTGCGAATACAGTGTGTGACATAAAAGAGGTCCAATGCCGGATGAACAGGTATTTACTAAATAGTTAAAAAGACCAAGCATACTGCCATCAAAGGTGCAGAGCGGAGGTTCAGAAACTTTTTGAGAGGCATTTCAGACTGTACTTTCATACAGGGAGGATATTTGAGCTAATTGTGATGTTAAAAAGAAGAAAAAAAAAAAAAAAGATGTACCAAAAATCTGCAGAAAAACGGATAAAAAAGGACCGGGCGCTCGTCACTTTGGAGTTAATCCACGTGGATACCACCATGGGATGAAAATAAAAACACTTTATTCCAAATAAAACAATAAGAAGGTGGCCTTAATGCTTTAAGTAACTGTGCATAACGCGTTTCGTGCCCACGGCACTTCCTCAGATGCAATAAAGTGTTTTTGCATCTGAGGAAGTGCCGTGGGCACGAAACGCGTTATTTTTGCAAAGTGACGAGCACCCGGTCCTTTTTTATCCGTTTTACTGCAATACCATTCTAATGTCCTTCCGGCATTAGAGACCAGGACGACGAGGCTGCTGTCCCCGGGCTTTTGATGATAAAGCCAAACAGGATTTTATGAGTGTTGTGCCTCTATACTAGATCGCACAACACCATCAGGTGAGCACCTTAATTATTTGATTTTTATTATACATCAGACGTACTTTCACATAGAGCGCCATCTCCTTTTTTCTATTTATTCTAAAAAATCAGCAGAAGAGACACACAGGTCGAATTAACAAAAGCAGCATTGGTTCTCAGTTCCTATCAAATCCTAATGCCTAATTAACAAGTCTGAAGAGTAGTTTCTAAAGTATCTCACAAAAGTGAGTATACCCCTCACATTTCTGTCAAAATTGTGTATCTTTTCATGGGACGACACTGTAGATTTGGCACTCTGATACAATGTAGTCAGTGTACAGCTTGTATAAATAGTGTACATTTGTTGTGCCCTCAAAATAACTTAACACACAGCCCATCAATGTCTAAACCGCTGGCAATAAAAGTGAGTACACCCTTAAGTGAAAATAGACAAACTGTGTCAAAATGTGCCATTTTACGTCCACAGTGTCATGTGGCTCATTAGTTTCACAAGGTCTAAGGCATGAATAGGGAGCAGGTGTGTTAAATTTGGTGTTATTGCTCTCACTGATACTGGTCACTGGAAGGTCAACCTGGCTCCTCATGGCAGAAAACTGTCTGAGGATCTAAAAAAAAGAATTATACTCCACAGAAAGATGGCCTAGGCTATAGGGAGATCACCACCACCCTGATACTAAGCTGCAGCACGGTGGCCAGGACCATACAGCGGTTTAACAAGACAGGTTCCAATCATAAAAGGCCTCACCATAGCCGACCAAAGAAGTTGAGTGCACGTGCTCAGCTTCATATCCAGAGATGGTCTTCTCAAAACAGACCCGCTAGTGCTGCCAGCATTGCTGCAGAGGTTAAAGAGGTGTGTGGTCAGCCTGAAGGTGCTCACACCATACACTGCATCAAATTCATCATCTCAGAAGGAAGCCTTTTCTAAAGATGATACACAAGAAAGCCCATAAACTATTTGCTGAAGACAAGCAGACTAAGTACATGGATTACTGGAACCATATCTTGTGGTCTGATGAGACCAAGATAAACTTATTTGGTTCAGATAGGTCAAGTAAATGTGGCAGCAACCAGATGAGGAGTACAAAGACAAGTGTGTCTTGCCTACAGTCAAGCATGGTGGTGGGACTTTCATAGTTTGGGGCTGCATGAGTGCTGCAGGCTATAGGGAGCTACAGTTCAATGAGGGGACCATAAATGTCAACATGCATACACATTCCAAAAACAGTAGCACACTATCAACAAAAGGGAGACTATCAAAAGGGACATAGGAATTTTTTTGAAAAAGCATTTCTGCTATCTAGGATACATGAGCTCATTTTTTCCAAAAAGGTTTTTTGGATGAGCAAAACCATATATTGTTTCTAGTTGTGAGTGGAGGAGTGGCTGCCTCCATTTTGGTTTTCTGCACTCCACCCACCTTCACAGGCTTTTAAATCAGTGCAATGTTCATAGAAGCTGGTGCCTTCACTCCCTGAAGTATGGAGGTCTGAACAGTCCCCAAGAGAGGTAACAAAATAGGGGTTAGGACCCACCTGCATTGAGGTCTCGTTGAAGTTTCAGAGGTGGGCTTAAGCAGTTTTGATCAAAAATGTGAATTAAGAACCTCAAAAAAAATTTCATGTATCCTAGATAGCAGAAATATTTTTTTAGAAATTCCTATGTCCCCTTTGATAGTCTCTTTAGTTGATAGTGTGCTACTGTTTTTGGAATGTGTATGTATGTTACTGCCACGCCAGTGTGCACCTATGCTCATTTTTTTTCCAAAAAGGTTTTTAGGATGTGCAAAACCATATAATGTTTCTAAATGTCAACATGTACTCTGACATATTGAAGCAGAGCATGATCCCCTCCCTTCTGTGTCGCAGGGTAGTATTCCAACATGAAAACGACCCCAAATACACCTCCAAGACGACCACTGCCTTGCTAAAGAAAATGAGGGCAAAGGTACTGGGCTGGCTAAGCAGGTCTCTAGACCTGAACCCTACTGAGCATCTGTGGGACAACCTGAAACGGAAGGTGGAGGAGCGTACGATCTAGCTCCGTGATGATGTCATGAAGGAGTGGAAGAGGATTCCAGTGGCTGCAACCTGTGAAGCTCTAGTTAACCTCCATGCCCAAGAGAGAAAATAATGGTTTCCCATACAAAATATTGACACTTTGGCCACAATTTGCCCATTTTCACTTAGAGGTGTACTCTCTTTTGTTGCCAGTGGTTTAAACATTTATGGCTGTGAGTTGAGTTACTTTGACGACACACACCAAATTTACACTGTTATAAATATACAAGCTGTGCACTGACTACTTCACATTATATCAAAGTGTCATATCTTCAGTGTTGTCCCATGAAAAGATATAATACAGACTTTCGGGCTCCATATCTCACCATCCACTATAGCTTTGAATGTGAAACTATCATCATTTTATAGACAAATATTCTTCCAGCTGTCATGGCCTCACATGATGCATTTTGGCAATTTTTGTTTGCTGAGAGACTGCTATCGATGAGCTGGATGATGCGGTTTCTTTTCTTGGGAAATTATCTTCATGGCTGCTCGAACCAGTGACCTTTAGTTTGGGAATCAGCCTAATAATACACTGAGCTATTAGGGAATGTGAGAACAGGTTGTAATTTGTAGTATAGAAGAAAAAGCTTGTCCCACCACAAGGAGCAAAACAGTAACAACGCAGTCACGTGACAAGAATCTGCATAACTAAGCATATGCTAAATATTGCAGGTCAATGTTATGTATGAGATAGCCAAGATGATTGTCTATAAAATGATGGTAGTCTCACATTGAAAGCTGTAGTAGATGGCAAGATATGGAGCCTGAAAGTCAAAAGTTCAAACCATTGTTACCCCTTTTTCTTGTCAGTGTAAAATACATTTATTGGATACAACTTTAGAACACAAAAACCTTTAAAAAAATTGTAAATACGCAAAACGCTGAAGTAAGTGGAAAAAACTGTTTTCAACAAAAACGTCCTGAATAACATTTATGGAGTCTATAAATTTGTACTGAGAAATAGTATCGCCTCCATCAGATCATCCTTCATAGATAACCTCAAACCTGATCTTATTATTTCTAGGCTATAGACCTCCTCTCTACACTAACTTGGTTGGTGTAAAGCGGTGACCACAGGGGCAACATCTCTAACAATTTCTTGGTATAAAAGAATTCCCTCATGCACAGTCAGTTCTGATGAATGGTTGAACTCTTCTAATTCTTTGAAAGCAAGAGAAAAATTTTGCTGAAATATGGTCAGCATGTGGATGAGTTGTGTGCGCCAACATGTCCCACAAAAACAGATTTCCTAAATTGTATGCCTACCTGTTTGCTGCATCAGCTGAGAGGATTAAACAGTACTGTGCATGTGTGGTCACCAAAGGGAATTGTTATGGGTAAATTTAACCATAAACCAAATTTTTAAACAATATGCCCACAAGAAGTAAGAGATCATAAAAAAAACGTCTAAAAGCTGCAATTCTCCAGATTATTTTACAGGATTGATATCACTTAACCATGTTTATGGAAGTAGAAAAACCACTAAGGGCCACATGTATGAAAACTGACCTGGTCTAAGACTTTCCTTGTTGCCCATAGCAACCAATCAGATTTCCCCTTTCATTTCATAAAGTGTTCTGAAAAAATGAAACTGGCGCTATGATTGGTTGCTATGGGCGACAAGGAAAGTCTTAGACCCAGAAATTCTTAATAAATATCCCTCTAAGTGTTTTCAACAGACATCCAAACACTTTTTACTTCTTTAGCACTTAGTGAAGTGACAGTCTGCATTACTTCCATTTTTTATCAAAGTTGTGCTGTAGCATTAATCAAAAGTTTTGTGAAGTTACCTGAAGTCATCAAGGGTTTCTTCAATCATATTTCTAATAAAATTAATTTGAACAGATGTTAGCGGGGCTCCAGATTTCTCACTTGCTAATGAATCTGCTATTTTTTCTGACAGGGAACAGGCAACTTCAGAACTCACAGAGTTAGGCATCTGTGGACCTGAAAGACAAAGTTACTAAAGTTATTAAAGCAGATCTCCCATTCAGGGCTCATCAGTGGACTAGGTGCTTTCAATAATCAAAAGTGATTACAACCACCAAATCATAAAACACATCCTTCACAATTCTGGCTAATTCAAAATTGATACTTTTTATCACAAACATGTGCTAGAGATGGGATGGAGAAGAGGACACAAATGTTGCACATTTGGTGGGACTGCCCCTCCATTATAGGCTTTTGTAATGCAATGATTAAAGTGGTTCAAGAATTGACAGATGACCAGTCCCAATACCCCAAAAGCAATTCTTCATTTTATGTTCAAATTGGCTATATTTATAAAAGAAAAAAAAATAATATGCCATCTTTTACAAGCCAGTAAGAAATATTATTCTACGACACTAGATTTAATCAGTTTTACCAACGATAAAGGGGTGTTATCGTTTCATTAAATGGTCTTCAGAATAAGGGGACAGTGAAAACAAGCAACTTTGCAATTGGATGTCATTAGCAAAGCTGCCTTGTTCTCACAGTGTCCCTTATCTTGTGTTTTTATTTACACTGATAGCCAGTGTGGGTCTAATCCCTCCTGATCCCTCCTCCTTGCAATTCACTAGCTGAGAGCTCATTTACATTCTGTACAGCCCCTGGGTCGATTCAGGGGCTGTACAGAATGACTCAGAGTTAGGGGCCGTAGCATTTTTCTGTCTCCACACCTAGCAGAAACAGACTTCAGCAGATTGTACAATGAGAAAACATGACAGTTTTGACCCTGTGCCTAACTCTCTTACATACATGCAGATCTGTGCCGTTCTTAGAAAGCTGTATACATCTCCAGCTGTGAGAGGAGATCAGTGCTCAGATTAGATTGAATGCAGCCTGTGGTATGTATACAGCTCTTATAAAATAAGACCGATGGGGAGAGACACAGCGATATGTGGACTCAGAGGGGAGGGGGGGGGGGGGAGAGTCTCAGGCCAGCAGTTAAGGGGGGATGATGTCATCCAGCTGGGAGGGGAAGAAACGCCCCTGCATTCACAGAGCTGAGAAGCTAAGAGAAGTGTGACTCAGCCAAAGTAAGGAAGTGATACATCCCCTTTAACTTGTCCTTATTTCAATCCACCCAGCTTATCATACCATAACAATTTGATCCCTATGCTGACCCCAGGATCTCTCTTTCAAGTTCCCGTTGCTCAGCTTTTGTTTTGGTTGCAGTCCATCACCATTCCCATCAAAAGGCTTCATAACTATCGTCTTGTGTTTCATTCATGGTCTTTACATTCCCCTTTTTGATCTCTTGGGCATTATACAGGTGCTTCAGATGAAACACTTTAAGACTGGGACTGCATAGTACCATATACAACCCTGTGATCCTTGGGTCCATATGCACCGTGCCCCAACATACTTTCCTATGTATAACTACCTCTGGTACAGGAACCATCATACTATGCGAATAATACTCTAATACTCTTATTATCCCCGCCCCATAGCACTGTTCATGCTTAATTTGTTTGGAACAGGTTTTGTTTTAAAAGAAATTTCAACAAACCTTTGAATAAGAAAGAAAAAAAAGAAAAAAAAAAAAAAATGATAAGTGAGCGCCAACTGCAGTTTCTTATTAGTCAGAAGGAAATGTAATATTTAACTTTCTCTCTGCAAATCATTGTACACAGATAGGCCCCAGACTAGACTGATAAAAACTGCTCAACCAGCACCCTGTAAGGCTCAGTAGATGGAACCACTGAGCATCAAGTAAAACAGTGAATATCACAAGGAATTTTGAACTTATAATTGCAGTCTTACTAGGAACTCATCATATACAGTCTATAAAGGATGAAACACAATCCTTAGCTCAATTATCCTGTAATGCTTACTAAAGTGTTCAGCATGATGTGGTGGGTAAAGTGTAATTAACAGGTATGCTTTAAAGTCCTGTTGTACCACACTCTTATGTTGGGAGATCAATGCAAAAAAGCAGCAGCATCATAAAATATGGCCACAGAAAACGGCAGATAGTTGGGGAAAGGCACTGCCAGCAATAATAGTACTGTGGATGAAGTATATATATACAGTATCTCACAAAAGTGAGTACACTCCTCACATTTTTGTAAATATTGTATCTTTTCAAGGGAGAAGTCTGAACTTACAACACTTTGATACAATGTAAAGTAGGTAGTGTACAGTTTGTTTGCTGAACACACAGCCATCAATGTCTAAATCGCTGACAAAAAGAGTACACCCCAAGTGAAAATGGTCAAAAGGGGTTGTCTCACCACACTATTTCAGAGACAAAAGCAGCTTTCATTCATGCATCTCGTCTCTTTCCTGGTCAGGTTTTGCTTGGTTCTATGGCAATGATTAGCATATCAGCTCAGCATTCAAAGATCTGCTAATTAGTGTGAAATGAAAGCAGGAGATGTTTATCTAAAGTACAGAGACGCTTCAGAGCTAAAGTTAACAAAAGAGATCTCCTTTGTTTGTGAGATCAGAACACACTCAAGCTGCGGGCAGCTCTGTGTGCCGATCTATGTTATGAAGTCATTCCTGCTATCAGATAAGAAAACAGCAGGGGAGAGCAGGTCTGTAATGTAAAGAAACATGAGTGCACTCAGAGCTGATAAAATCACTTATCTCCTCAATAAACTAAACAAAGCAATCTATTTGGAAAACATCTTTATTTACCGTTTCCTACATGTTGAAAGCTAATATTTGTATTGAGACAACCCCTTTAACTCTATTGGGAATGGAGTTCACTAGAGCTTCACAGATTGCCACTGGAATCCTCTTCCACTCCTCCATGGAGCTGGTAGATGTTGGAGACCTTGCACTTCCCCCCACTTTCCATTTGAGGATGCCCCACAGATGCTCAATAGGGTTTAGGTCTGGAGACATGCTTGGCCAGTCCAATCCATTTACTCTCATTTTCTTTAGCAGGCAGTGGTCGTCTTTAAGTTGTGTTGGGGGTTGTTATATTAGAATACTGCCCAGTTTCCAAAAGGAAGGGGGACAATGCTCTGCTTCAGTATGTCACAGTACATGTTGGCATTCATGGTTCCCTCAATGAACTGTAGCTCCCCACAGCCAGCAGCACTCATGCAGCCCCAAAACATGACACTTCCACCACCATGCTTGACTGTATGCAAGACACATTTGTCTTTGTACTCCTCCCCTGGTTGCCGCCAGACACCATCTGAACAAAATAAGTTTATCTTAATCTCATCATATCACAGGATATGGTTCCAGTAATCCATGTCCTTATTCTGCTTGTCTTCAACAAACTGTTTCCAAGCTTTCTTGTGCATCCCCTTAGAAGACGCTTCCTTCTGGGCTGACAGCCATGCAGAACAATTTGATGCAGTGTGGGGCATACGGTCTGAGCACTGACAGGCTGCCCCTTCCCATCGTTTAACCTCTGCAGCAATGCTAGCAGCACTCATATGTCTATTTTGAAAAGACAAATCTATGGATATGGCGATGAGCACATGCAATCAACTTCTTTGGCCGACCAAAGCAAGCCGCTGTATGGTCTTGGCCACCGTGCTGCAGTTCAGATTTAGGGTGTTGGCGATCTTTTTATAACCTAGGCCATCATTAAGTGGAGAAATTATTTTTTTCATATCCTCAGAGAGTTCTTTGCCATGAAGTGCCATGTTGAACTTCCTGTGTCCAGTATGAGAGTTCCAACACCAAATTTAACACACCTACTCCCCATTCACACCCGAGACTAACGAGTCACATGACACCAGGGAGGGAAAATGGCAAATTGGGCACAATTTGTCTATTTTCACTTAGGAGTGTACTCGCTTTTGTTGCCAGTGATTTACACTGTTATACAAGCTGCACACTGACTACTTTACCTTGTATCAAAGTGTTGCCTTCATTGTCTTCCCATGAAAAGATATAAAATATTTACAAAAATGTGAGGGGTGTACTCCCTTTTGTGATATAGTGTAGTTGGTCTTAGTCCATAAAGCGTTTGTTGACCACCAGTCATAGTTTCATATAGACATATTTGTTGTACCATACCTGTCTCTGCACGGTGGATTGCAAATTCCAAACCAAGAAGCTGCTACAAATGTGTAATGTTTCAACATGGCCCAAATTTCCATTCTTTGTTGTGACTAGCTAATGCCCATCACTGCGCAGCAGCAATATTTGTGAAATAAGCCATATACTTACTTAATATTTTTGTGCCATTAAGAGAAACATCCTGTTTTAACTGGGACTTGTCAACTCTCTCGGTTGTGTCTGATCTCCGAGAAATGGGTACAGGTGAAGAATTAATAGCAATTTGTTCACTGCTTGCCGATTTTGAAGGCTAAAAAAATTAAAGAAATACGAGTATCCATCATGAATACCATTTCATATCTGTGACACTTGCATGTTACATTATATTTACATACATGCAACAACACGTATATGGATTACCTGTATATATAGATGGCAGCTTTTTCAGACCCCTGTGAGTACACAATTTATAGGACTGAAAAAAAATATAAATTACACACCAGAACATAGTATACACTAATTACCTGTTTTACATTCTCTTTAAAATCTTGTATTGCAATGTATGGTTTTCTTGTTTTAATCTCTGCATCATGGGGCTCATCTTCTTCTTTAATGGGACTTCCAATAATTAGGTGTAAAGGTGAAGAATGCATCCCTTGATTACTGGAGCCAGCAGGATGTCGTCTTGAACCAGGTATTGCACTGAACTGAGCCAAGTAATCAAAGTCTAAGGTTAAAACAACCACAATGTAAGATGTAAGATCCCTCTAATCAGCTCAGCTAGGAACAGTAGAGCGAATATGTTAATCACTGTTGTAGAACCACCCACAGCCTAACGAGGAAGTGTGAGACGGAAGCTGGCTGTGAAAATCAGGCTTTCTTGTAATCCAACTCCCAGTTCATAAGTTATTGATGCCAAGACTATTGGTACTAGTATGCTGATGAACTCCTAGACCTTCAATTCAGCAGTCTCCAACACAATTCTGAATGGGAAGAGCATTCAAGTACACAACCCCTTAGCAGAGTACAGACTTATTGCAGACCATCAAAGAGGCAGTCACTACTGCTCAGGGGCATTAAACAGTGTCAAATGTCTTGGGCTTAGTCCAAAACTTCACCAGGCCAACTGGTGTTGCCTCTACGGCACTGCAACCAATCACAGTTTATGACTTGATGCAAATGACAAGAGAATTACTAAGTATTATATTCTAGAACGCTGTCCCCATACTGCAGTTGATGGCACTTCCTAGTATGTTATTTGTTCCCTTTAAACCCAAATTTCAAAATGATGTACTTCAATTTCAGAAAAATTTCATTGGGCATTTTAAGCAAAGAAACAATTGCCAAGGCGTTCCCCAGGGGTGTTAATTTATTTTAAAAAAAAATGAAGCAAAACAAAATACTGTTTTAAATTTTAAACTTAAACATAAATGCAAACCCCAAATAAAAATCACAATTTTGTAAACTGAAAAGAGCCCAAAAAATGAAGCTGAGGTGAATGTCTTTATAAAAAAAAAAAAAAAATAATAATAATCAAAAATTAAAAATTTTCAAAAATGGGGTTTTTTTTTTTTAAACCCAAAAAACCCTTTTTTCGTCCAATTCATTTGGGGGACACAGCACCTTGGGTATAGGGCCCTTCCTTTGGGGGCGGACACAAAGGGGGATCAAACCTGTTTTAAACCCCCCCGACGGCCTATATCCCTCCTGCTGAACCGCGCCAAACCCGGCCTCAAAAAAAATTTTCCCAGTTCCCCGGGGGGGACAAAAAAAAAGCCCATTTTCCCCAAACCCAAAAATTCAAATTTGGGGGCACAGCAACCCTTTTGGGAAAGTCCCAAAAACAGTCCCCGAGGATGGGCGACATTGAAAACCCTTTATTTACATGAAAGGGATCACCCAAATCAACCTGAAAACCTTAAAAGCCGAGAAACTTCAAACAGCCGGGGGCCAAAAACATGAGTTTTGGGGAGAACTTAAGGGGGTAGGGCCGAAACCCCGGTGACAAAGCTTTGCAAAAAACTGCAAAAGCCGAGCTTTGAAGGGCCCAAAACCAGCCCCGGCGGGCCCCCAAACCCTTTTGGGGAGCGAGCCGTGACCGCTTTAACCCAAAAAAACCCGATCCCCGGCAACGGCAGCCTACAAGGGCGCCCAGGCCCCTTCAAGGACCCCTCAGGAAAGACCCAAAAAGGGCTTGGGGGCACCTAGAGGATCCCCAAAAGAAGGAAAAAAACCGAAACGGCCCTGACCCCAAAAAGCCCTACCCAACTAAACAAAAAAACCCCAAAAACCCCAAAAAAAATGAAAAAGGATGAAAAAAAGCCCGAAAAATAAAGTCCTTCATCGATATAAAAAAAAAAGAAAAACCAAAACCTAGGGAAACATGAAAAGAACAAGACACAGGTAAACCTTTTCCTTTCCAAGCCCGAAAAGGGCTTTCAGATAGAGCTGCCCGCACAGACAACCGGGTTAAAAAGGGAAGGGTGGCCAAACCCAAAAGGGCCCCTTCCATAAAAATTTAAAAAAACAGGGAGACCTCCCCTGGGGGCCCAAGGTGCAGACGTCCCCATTTCCCAAAAAAAGCATTGAAACCCACGGTTTGAAAAGGGCCTAAAGAACCAAGGGAAACCCAAAAGCTGAACCCCCCTGGGAAAAAAAAAAACCTTAAAACCCGTGAAAACAGGGGGGCCCGCTTTTCCTGCACAACTCGGCGAACCCAAAACCCCGCCCTTTTAAAAGGGAGAAGGGGGGGCCCCCAGCTCCCCCTCCTGACTGCAAAAAAAAAACGGCACCCTTGGGGGAGAGCCAACCCCCGGGGGGGGAAATTTTCTGGGGGAACAGACCCCCGGTTTTAAATAGGGTTGCAGTCTCAACAGCCCTGGGTGGGGAAAAAAGAACCAAAAGGTACAAATGGGTTGGAGCCGAGGGGTCTGGGGACAGAAAAGGGCCGGGCGTAAAGGGGGAAAACCCCCCTCCCAAAAACCGTTTTGGCCCAACCAGCCCGAGGTCCCGTTAAACCCCGAACCCCTTCGGCCCTAATCCTAAAAGGGGAAGGGCACAGCTGGTATCCTCTCCGGAAACCCCGCTCTTTAGGGAAAAAGGCCCATGGTTTTAAAAAAAACGGGACAGACCAACCGCCCCAGGGCAGGGTGGCAAGTCCAAAAGCCAAACCCAGGAAATTCCCGGGCCCTGGCCCCTAACTCAGGCACTAGAAAGGGTTGGGGCGAAACCCCCCAAGTCCAAAGTCTCGTGAAAATCACCCCCCCGGCAAGGAAGGCGAAAACACTTCCGACAGATTGGCCAAATTGGTTTTTTCCCAACCCCGGGGAAGGGGAGTTCCCAAACCCGGCGGACCCCGCTGGCCAAAATGCCCACGAAAACCCTTTCAAATTTTTCTGAGAGAAAATCTCGGCCCCTGGAAAACCCCCCTAAAGATTCAACATGCCACAATCGTTTGGGGTTTTGGGCCGAACCCCGAACCCGGGTGCCCCGAATTTAAGAGGAAACCCCAAAAGGGGAGCGCCTGAAGGAAATAATTTGGGGTTCCAGCAAAATTAACCTGAAAGACTGGATTCCCCCAGTGACTAGAGCCCCCCCCACTCCGGGAGCCCCGGAACGGGGCCCCACCCCCCGGAACGCTTGGGGTCTGGGGAAAATGACCAGCCTCGCGGGGGGAAATTACCCCTTTCCCTTTAAGTAACCCCGGGAAGGGCTGGGGCCCCCACCCAGGTCGAGACGAGCCTGGGGTGGCAGGCGCACTGCCCGAGGGCCAAGGACATTGGAGAACCCGCGTCAGCGAAAGGGAGGATTGGCCCCCTGCAGGGAGCACATGGACTTTCGCAAAAAAGGGCCCCCGCCTCCCGGGGCGGTCCCAAAGCTGCCCAAAACCCCCGCTGCAACCCTAAAGAACATGCCGGTTCAAAAACAAAAATATAGGGGTTTTGACCAAATTTCAGAAACTTTCCCGACCGGGGATAACCCTTTTGGGAAACCGATTGAGAAAAAATTTAACCCCTCGAAATTCCCCTCCCTAATGATGGAAACAGGCCGGGGTTGCTGCCAATTAAAACCCCCCAAGGGCCCAAGCGGCCCCTCAAACCCAAAGGGGGTCCTTATTCTTACCCGGCCCGGCCCTTTAGGTGGGGCCAATCCCCTGAATTTCGAAAGAAACGTCCAGGGGGGGGCAAAGAGCTACATGAGGGCCCTTGGTGCAGCTGCGAGACAACAGCAGAAACTCTGAACAGAGCAATGTCAAAGGCCTACTGTGAAAAAAAACGCAGGAACCGCTGAAAAGACCCGGGGACATAGGGGCGGAAAAAAAAACCCAGTTCCCCCCAGGCTAAAAAAAAATCTCCTGCGGTTTCCCCAGAGGGGTACCACTGACCGGACGAAAACCCCGTGGAAACCGGGCCCATAAAGCAAAACCCGGGTTTAAAACCTTTAAAAAACCGGGCATAGGGCCATAAAGTGAGCCGCCCTTCATGGGGAAACCCAAAAAAGGGGTTTGAAGAAAACCCCTTTCCGACTCCCGGGGACCGGCATAAACCCCCCCCCTTTCCGAAAGTTTCGGAAATTTCCAAAAGGGAAACCACGCCAGAAGGGCCCTTTCGCGGGCGGAAAGGAAGCCAAAAAAAGTGAATCCTGAAAGTGGTTAAACCCCGTGATCCGGTTAAACGGGTAAAACCTGAACCCTACCCAATTTCCCCCGGAACAGGAGAGCATGGGCCCCCCCCCCCCAAAACCCCATTCTCGGGAGGAGGGCCGGCTCCCCAGGGCCCCAAACGCTGCATTGGGCCCACCTCTAGACATAAAACGGGGTTTTACCCCGAGTGGGGACTTTTACCCGGGCCCAAACCCCCGAGAACTGGGAAGCAAAAACCCCCAACTCCTTTGGAAGCCTCCAGGGCCCATAGCCCGTGCTGCAGCTTTCAACCCACCAACCATGCAAGCTGAACTGGGAAAGGGAAGGGGAAAGGGCGCAGGGGTGCCCCCCCCCCCAAGGCGACTTACAACAAAACCCCTGGGACGCCTGTCTTGTGCCGTCATCAAGGAAACCGCCGGGGTCGAAAAACAGGGGTGGCCATAAAAACTAACTTGAGCCGGGGACGGGGTCCCCTTAAGGGACCACCGACCACAATGACCCTTTATCCTCCTGGAAAGGGGAGAGAAAATTAAGCCATCTGGTAGGAAAAAAACGCCGACCGGATTTTCCCCCCTTCCTGGCCAACAGTTCTCAATTTCAGGCTGCAGGGGAAAAACCCAAAAGCCCGTCGCCCCGCCGCCCTTAAGGGAGACCTCCTCCGGGAAGGGGTGAAACAAACCTTTTCCCCCAGGGAGTTCCACAGCCCCCCATAAAGGGGTTTTGGAAACCGGGTGTTGACAACCTATTAAAACCCCGTTCTGGCCCAGAGCCAAAAGACGGGGGATTTTCAACAGAGGCCGTATCCAAGGGCCCGGGGCTTTCCCCGGGGGTGGCCCGGAAACCCCTGCTGGTGAACCATCAAAAACCCCTGTTTTGGCCCCACAGTCGGGGGAGGGGGGAAAATCCCCGGGGCCGATCCAAGGGCCCGGAACCCTTTTACATCCGTCCCAATTTGCCCGGCTAAAAGGGCCGGCCCGCTGCTGACAAAAAAACCCTCCCCAAACCCGTCGGGCAAAGCCCGGGACAAGGGGAAATCCCCCAAAAAGGGCCGTATCCAGGGCCCCCCCCGGCCCCGCCCCTTTCAAACCCCCCCAATCCCCAAATAAAAAAACCCCTCCTAAAGGCCCCTTGGAAACCCTCCCCCCCCCCCCCCCAACCCCCCCCCCTCCCCCCCTTCCCCCCCCCCTCATCCCCCCCTCCTTCCCCCCCCCCGTTTTCCCCCCCCCCCCGGCCCCCCCCCCATGGGAAGTCCAAAAAAGGAAAAAACAGAGGCCCGTCCCCCCCCTGAAGAAAACCCGTATCCAGGCATGGAGGGTTCTATCTCCGCCCAAAGTCGATGGGGAGAAGCTCGGGTGATAACCCAGGCAGAGAGAAAATCTAACCCCCCTTACGCCCAAAAAAACTCCCTCCCGGGGTGCGCCCGGGGGCCTGGACCCTGGGGGGTGCCGAGGCCCGGGCACGACGGTTTTGCCCTAAAGGCCAAAAACCGTAACCCCTTGGGGTTTCTCTTTACAGGGTGGCCCCCGCTAATGAGGGGATAAAGAAATGGGCCCCCTTTTGGGGGGCCAAAAACCCACCCCCGAACCCGGGGGTGCCGGGGTTTCCCCATGAAACCCGGGAACGGAGCAGCGTAAAAGGGGCAAAAAAAGGGGCCCCCGGAGCAAAACCAAAAAAAGAATAAACCGTGGCAGAAAAAGGGCGGCGAAGCAGCCCCAAATGCTTTTGGGCACGGGCGGTTTTAAAAAAAAACTTAGCCCTGAATTTCGACATGGGTGCAAAGCAAAGGGGCAGGGATGGATGGCCCCCAGGGGGCCAACCTTAAACCCCCAAAAATGCTGTGTCTTCCTCAGCATCCCGGGGAAGCCCGGACACCCGAAAAGCCGCAAAAACTGGTTTAAAGGGTCCGCCCCCAACAGGCCTGGGCTGCTGGAGGTCCTGCCCCATTTCCCGGGAAGGGGGCCCGGGCCCCTTTTTGGGGGCCCCCGAGAAGGGGCGGGCCCCGTTTCGGGCCCAAAGGGCCCCCAAAACCGGGGGCTAAAATTTGAAGCGCGACCCCCCGGGGCCCCCGGACCCGCCGCCCGACCCCGGGAAAAAGGCGCCGGAAAAGCCGCAGGAAACTGGGAAAAAACACCGCCCGCCCCCGGAAAAGGCCCCTCTCACCCACAGCAACCCAAAACCAGACCCCCAAAACTGGTACCACGGCAGTAAAAACCCCAACGGCACCAGCAGGTTGCCCAAACGCCCCAAAAGCCAGCCCCGGGAAAACCCGTCCTGGGAAATTTTTTTTTTTTTTTTTTGGCAGCAAAAGCATGGGGGGAAATATGTCCCCCTCCCCCCCCCCCATCACTGGGACCCCCAGCGCGGCAGAGAAAAACGCAGCTGGGGCCAAACCCTTAAGCGGACGCTGCCGCAGCGGACTAACATGTCCACTACCCGGGGCCGGCACTGGCCAAGGGCAGGGAATGCACTCCTGCCCTGGGAAGCCCCCCAATACCTGGGGAAATAGGGCAACACTGGGAGGCCGCAGGAAGACGGAATTCCTGCGGCCACCCAAAACGTATTAAAGGAAAAAATCCCCGACCACCCCCAAAACGGAGGAGGTTGGGGTACTCACCAATCTGACGTCTTCAGGCGTCGCGGCATCACCCCTTCGGTACCATGCACCCAGAGGTGAGGCTACCGGAATCCGTAAAAGGCCGCGGAGGCGGCAGGTGGGGACGGGTGAGCGGCGGGGAGGAAGGCCAGCCAGCTAAAGAACTGACTGGTTTCCTGACGCCCTCAGGGGGGACAGCGTCACGGTACAACTACGCGTTGACGGCCCCCCGGATAGGTAAGAGCCGGGCGCTCAATCACCTGCCTCCAGGTGAGAGCCGTGTGCTCAATCACCTGCCTCCAGGTGAGAGCCGTGTGCTCAATCACCTGCCTCCAGGTGAGAGCCGTGTGCTCAATCACCTGCCTCCAGGTGAGAGCCATGTGCTCAAATCACCTGCCTCCAGGTGAGAGCCGTGTGCTCAATCACCTTGCTGCAAAGGAAAGAAAAATAAACTCTGCAGAGCAGCGTCTGCCTCCTACAAACACTAGGCTGAAAAATTGATCAGCCTGGCGTCAGCAGGAGGGATATAGGCCGTCGGGGCGGGTCTAACACGTTTGATCAACCTAGTGTCCGCCTCCGGAGACAACGGCCTATACCAAAGGTGCTGTGTCCCCCAATGAATTATTGGCGAGAAAAATAAATACGTAAATAAAAACCTTTAGTAACCCTTGTATTGAGGCAACACAAAACACATTTTTAGAGGTTTTTTATTGTGGAGAAGAAAAAATAAAATATATATTTGTTACAGCTGTCATCCTAATGAACAAAATAATAAAGTTACCTTGTCATTTATACCGCGTAAAGAACAGGATTGCTGTTTCTCACCTTTCCCAAAAAATGAATAGGAATTATTCGACTAATTATACTGCAAGTATCCCAAAATGGTGACAACAAAAATATAAAAATATACATCTCATGATGCAAAAATAAGTCCTTATATAGCTATGTCAAGAGAAAAATAAAAAGTTACGGCTTTTGGAATGTGGGTTAGAAGAAAAAAAAACAAATAAAAAAACCAAAAAAAACACTGTCCTTATGGACCAAGATATATTGAAATATATACTGACGCTCAATAAACAAGTGCTGCTAAATAAAATATATCATTACATACCATTTCCTTTAGATGCAAACTCTTCCATCACTCTGTGGTGTGAGGCATCTTAAGGGGAAAAATAGATTAAATAAAGACTTGTATATTCATATCAATGCATCACGTTAACAAATAACGTTAATGTATCTTCAGGCTATGGTTAAGGTGAACCTGTTATGTCCCTTATGCTGCCTTTACTGAGTGTACCATAAACTAGTAACAGATCCGCTGTTTCCAGCAGTGGGTCCCCCATGCCATGGGTGTCAAAACTAAATTTTCACTGAAAACATCATCAGCATTATGGTTTCCCCCAAAGGTTTGATAGACGGCCTTGAAGGGTGGCTAGGATGCCTGGGTAGGGCTTTTAGAGATATACCACCGCCTGCTGGTTGCTTAACAGAGAGCTGCATAGATACACTGAAGCGCCGAATCCACGATGGCACCCGTATCCTGTACTGGCGTTGCCACCTCTGTCAAGTGCTGCATTCTCTAAGGAGAGCCGGTCCATCCCTGCATGCTGTGTCTAAGCTCTTGCAGGCACCATAACATGCTGTGGTGGGCCGGATTCAATCTGGGGACCTTGAGTTTGACATGTGTGCCTTATGCCATTAAGTAATGGCATTTTAGAGAACTTTAGTTCTTATCTCTAGAGCTGCACAGCATATGCATGAGCAGCCGCTACGCCACCAACCCTCAGCTAATTGACCATTTTCTACCTATTAACTGTAAGGGTATGTTCACACAGCTTATGTTGGAGAGCGAGCTCCCGAAACACATGATGTATTGTGGCGCGCGTGTGAACATACCCTAAAAGCTAGAAAGCTGTCAAATCAGCAGAGGGGGGGGGGGGGGGGGGTGGCCCCTCATAAATATCAAGGACTTATCTCTGCTAATGCCGACTGTACACTGCAGACAGCGAAAAGGGAAGTTCTCTCAAACGCTGTTACTTAAAAGCATAAAGGACAACACACTGTATACAGAAGGGGTGTATCATAACCTTATGCTGCTCTCAGTGACAGCAGTACAATGGACATGACAAGGCAGTTAAACAAGGCAAGCTCTATGTTGCAGATTTTGCACTGAAAATCTGCAGCAAAGTACAATATAATACATATGAAAGGTGCATTTTAAAAAAAAGTCAATTCACACAGATTTTATTCTGTGAGTTTAAAGACATGCAGTATAATTTCAGGTATGCAACAACATTTACAAATCTGCAGCAAAATTCTCAATTAAAACTAACATCACTGAACATACAGCAAGTGTTCTTAACTATTCATGTCTGTTTCACAAACTTACCATCACGCACTGGAGAAAATATGTCACCTAGACTACTTCTTCCAAACGTATCTACTGGTTTTAAGTCTGTCGTTTTAGCAAAGTCTGTTTCTTTTGATGGTATCACATCAAGACTTGTACTATGTGGAATACCTACAACAGGGGGAAAAAAAGTAAAGGTAAAAATTCTCAGAGATATATATATATATATATATAGAAATATCAGATAATAAGTATAAATGAGGCTTAATAACAAATAACTGGCCTTGTTGCCCATAGCAATCAATCACAATGCTTTAATTGTGGCCCTAGTGCACTATTTTGCTCAACCACAAGCCTCAGAATAGGAGGAGCACCTACTGGACTTTGGGGGTTTTATTTTCAATACAATTTTTTTTTAGGTGCCATTACAAGTTTGCAGACACCCTAAGGTGCTAAAACTTAGAGAGAACCGGTCACATAGATTATGCCTCCCTTGTTGAGGACAGCACAAGCTAGTGACAGACAGGCTGCTTCCAGCGCTGTGTACCTTATTCTGTAAGATGCTGGAGTTTTAGAGCAGGGGTCCCCAACCGACGGTCCGCGGACCGGCACCGGCCCTTAGCGCTGACCGGCACCGGGCCTTAGCGCGTCCCCTGCCGGTCCGCAGCGCTGGCTACACCAGATGCCGGCCGCCCGCTGACTTCAGTCCAGGCGGTCGGCATCTTCTCTGCGCGGATGCTGTATTCCGGCCGCGCAGACCTAGCAGCTGCGCTCAGTGTGTGGCTGCATTACAGGGAAAGCAGGAGCGGTGCATTACCGTCCTGCTTTCCCTCTCGCTGTAGATGCGGCGCTCATTGAGCACTGCATCTACAATGATGAGCGGCGCAGGGAGTGTGATGAGCAGTGACGTCACACCCCCCGCGCCGCTCGCTGCTGTCGGCTGCTGGGAGGAGGAGCTCGGCCGAGGATCCGGGAAAGGTGAGTGACTGCTTATTACTTTTTTTTTTTTTTTTTATTTAAATAATTGTCCTGGCTGCCTACTGGGGGGCAGCTATGTATCACTACTACTGGGGGGGGCAGCTATGTATCACTACTACTGGGGGGGCAGCTATGTATCACTACTACTGGGGGGCAGCTATGTATCACTACTACTGGGGGGGGCAGCTATGTATCACTACTACTGGGGGGGCAGCTATGTATCACTACTACTGGGGGGGCAGCTATGTATCACTACTACTGGGGGGGGCAGCTATGTATCACTACTACTGGGGGGGCAGCTATGTATCACTACTACTGGGGGGGGCAGCTATGTATCACTACTACAGGGGCAGCTTTGTATCATTACTACTGGGGGCAGCCATGTATCACTACTACTGGGGGCAGCCATGTATCACTACTGGGGGCAGCCATGTATCACTACTGGGGGCAGCTATGTATCACTACTGGGGGCAGCTATGTATCACTACTGGGCAGCTATGTATCACTACTGGGGGCAGCTATGTATCACTACTGGGGGCAGCTATGTATCACTACTGGGGGCAGCTATGTATCACTACTGGGGGGCAGCTATGTATCACTACTGGGGGCAGCTATGTATCACTACTGGGGGCAGCTATGTATCACTACTGGGGCAGCTATGTATCATGTACCCCATACTATACCCCTAAATGACACAGTATACACTTTATTGGGGTTTTTTTTTTGTGTGATTCTAAACCTCAAACCTTGCCCATACTAAACCCGAACTAATAGCCAGGCCCCAATAACCCACCCCCCCCTCCCCCCCAACACACACACACTGGGCCGTGGAAAAATTGTCGTGCATCAAACCGGTCCCTGGTAGAAAAAAGGTTGGGGACCGCTGTTTTAGAGTATTTAATGCTTAAATCTGCAGTTTTCAGCCAGAAAAGAGTCATGAACAGAGTCAGTTTAATTCATGACCCGCCCATCTGAGGCTAGCCCCGCCCACCTCAACTGATAAGCCTATTACTTTGAATAGGCAGAAACATCTGAATAACTGTCATGGGGGCGGTCTAGCCTTGCGTTAGCGAAGCTAACACCTGCTCATAAATAAGCTGGACTCTCTTCTTGCTGAAAACTGCCAGATTTGAGCATTAAGCGTATGTTCACAAGGTGGCTTGCCTCAGTATGAGCATATACTTTTCTGATGTGTCTCTGGGTCCATCAGGACGGACCCAGAGACGCATCTAACAATTAGCAGTGAGTTTATCACTGCCGGCAAGGACAGACACGCAGCGGCATTCATATGAGAGATCGCCACTGCGTGTTTGCATCACGCCTGTCGGGTTCGTCTTGCGGATGAGATCCAAGAATTGCATGTCATTTCTTGTCATGTCAGAGACGCATCAGAAAAGCCTATGTTCATACAGAGGCAAGACGCCGTGTGAACATACCTTAAGAGTGACATGTTCCAATACGCGAGCATCGTTTTTTTGGTCTATTCGGCGCCAAAAATACTCTTGATGTCACATTCTCGATATAAAGGAACTGCAATAAACTAAAACTAGGCGCATTAAACGCCAGCCACGACACATTCTAATGCGTCCAAAAAGACGCATTAAATATGGCAATGATATGCTGTGCGCCTCCATAACTCGATGCGCCTATTGAGGCGCATTTCATACACTAGTAATGATATGCTATACGCCTCCGTTACACAAAGTGCCTCGATAGGTGCATTACACACTCCCAATTATACACTATGCGCGTCGATTGCGCAATGCGCCTTTTTAGGCGCATTAAGTTTACTATGCAAGGTAAACCAGACACCAGATTTTTGAAAGGATCATACTTTCAGGCGCACTTTACAATGATTAAATGCGCCTAAAATCTGACGTGGCAACGCCAATTTTCGGACATGTCGTCCTAAATGCTCTAGAACTGCTGCATTTAACAGAATAAGGGACACAATGCTGGAAACAGCATGTCTGTCACTAGCTTGTGCTGCCCTCAGAAAGGGTGTTATAATCTATGTAACACGTTCTCTTTCATAAACTCCCCTAAAAAGACCCTATATTGGAAACTACACCCTTTAAGGAATCTATCCAGGGGTGCAGTGAGTATATCAACCCCACAGGTGTTTCACAAATTGTTTTAGTGTTCGGCTCTGAAAACAAAAAAAAATTTCCAACAATCTGCAACTTTAGCTGAAAGGGTTTAATTTTTACAAGGAATCCTGGAAAAAAAAACACACCAAATTTTGTTACGCAATTTCTTCTAAGTTCAGAAATACCCTACATGTGGGTGTAAACTGCTTTATGGGCACATGGTAGGGCGTCAAAAGGAGGGAGCGCTATTTGGCTTTTGTAGCGCAGATTTTGGTGGAGCCATGTTGCATTTGCAAAGCCCCCAAAGTAGCAGAACAGGTGAAACTTTCTAGAAGTCGCACCATTTTGGATTCAACACCCCTCATGGATCTCATCTAGGGGTGTATTGCGCATTTTGGACGCACAGGTGTTCCATATTTTTTTTTTAGCATTGGGCCATGAAAATAAGCGGGAAAACGCAGTTCAGCCATTATTTTTTGGGCTTCATCTTTTACAGTGTTTGCCGCGCAGTGTAAATGACAGGATAACTTTACTATGGTCAGTACACTTTTAATGAATTACATTTTATATCGTTTTTTTATGTTCTACTAGTCTTACACAATGCGTTTATAAAAAAAATGTGTTTTTATGTCGTTATAGTCCAATAACCAAAACTTTATTTTTATGTATACGGAGCTGATTATTAGGCTTGTTTTTGTGGGATGAGTTGATGTTTTAATTGGATTGCATATGACACTTTGATCACTTTTTATTAAGGTTTTTGTGAGGCGTTTTGAACAAAACACAGCAATCCTTGTAGTGTTTTTTTTTTTTTTTTTTTGTTTTTTTTTTTTACAGCGGTCACCGTGCAGTAGAATTGACATGCTAGTATTACTCACCAGGTCAACACAATTACAGCGATACCCAATTTGTATATTTTTTATGTTTTACTGCTTTTATACAATAAAAAAACTTATTCAAAAAGGAAAACACATTTTTTGCATCGTCGTAGTCAGAGCCATAACTGTTTAATTTTTCAGTGTACAGAGCTGTATAGCAGCTTGTTTTTTGAGGGATGATGACATTTTAATTGGTATTATTTTGGGGGGGTCAGGGCTTTTTGATCAGTTTTTAATCTGTTTTTTGGAAGGCAGGGTGAAGAAAATACTGCAATCCTGGGAGTGTTTTTTTATTTTTAATAGCCCACACCGTACAGTATCCGTGACAAGTTAGTTGTACCCAGTGAGTCGATACCTAATTTATATAGTTTTTTATGCAGAAGCGCTAATAAAAAAAAAAGTGTTTTTATTGTGTAAATCAATATTTATGAATAATTGTCTTCTAATAGCTATAATTTTTTATTTTTCTATATATAGCGCTGTGTAAGGGCTTTTTTTGTGCGTGATGTACTGACATCTTACTTGGTAGCACTTTGGCGTTTGAGTTTTTGATCACATTTTATGTGCTGCGGGATGAACAAAAATCACAATTTTTTATTTTTTTTACCATACAGGTTAACGGACATGACATATTTATAGGGTAGGTTGTTACGTACGCGACAATACCAAATATGTGTACTTTATTTTTGCTCTTTTTTGAGGTAATTGGCGTTTGTAAAGGTGTACACATTTTTATTTTATTTTTCCCGTTTACTTTTTTTTTTCTTTTTACTTTCACATTTTTTTCACTTTTCCCGATAGGGGAGTTGTATCCATGATCTTCAGGGAGAGGGGAGGCAGTTGTTTTAGTTACAAAGACTGCTTGTGAAGCCTGGGAGGAAGGTGACTATCACAGCACTCCAGGCATAATTTACCAATACAGGAAGTCTGGAGAGCTATGAAATCCACTCCCTTCCACCGCTCACACAGAAGTAAAAAGAGGACTTGGGAGCGAGCAGGAACAGTGTGGGAGTGTAATGATGCCATCACTCTTCAGTGAGGGAAGACACACCTCTGTATTTGAACATCTGAGCCAGAAAAAAATTCTGAATGCCTGCAAAACCCTGTGGCGAGATAACCCATTTAAGAACAGAGGCTATTGTTCAGAGTGATGTCAGAGCATGACTCGCAGCCCATTATCTTTAGCCCAAGGCACCTGGAATTTCCCTTTTGCGCCGTTGCATGCTATACGCTGCATTTCACTTGCACATGTGCCACTTCTTCCTGGAGTCTCTATTGCCAGATGTGACCAGAAGACAACTGGGGCTGAAACATGGCACGTATTTCTGGACTTACAAAACCTATCTTGTTCTTAAACCGGACACTAGCTATAAAGAGCCATTGTGAGACAACCACTTTACACTATATCCACATAAAAGCATAAAATCTATTTAAGTTTATGCTTTCACGGCACATAATCAAGCAGTTCTAAGCCAAAAGGCAGTTTGTGCTTTTAGGCAAATAAGACTGGAGTTACACAATTTGTCTGTAACTGGATTTGATGTAATCTTACTACAATAAAAAAAATGTAATTCTTTTTCCAACAGGGAATAAAATAACTTGTTCTACAACTTCGCTGTCATGTAGGCCCAATAAAAAAAACACAATTACAAAAAGAACGCAAAACACATATGTACCTGGTTTGTCACTATTAATGTCAAGTCCTCTACCATTCACTGTCACGGCTGGTGGAGGAAGTGCTGATGGTGTGAAACTGGATGGTGCATCTTTTATGATGTGACTTCCACTGACAGCAGATGACTTAGTTGGGGCCTTTTTTGCTACATTTGAGGAAGCCAAGGAAGATTTGCTTGAAGTTTTACTAGTCTTAAAAAAAATATATATATAAATAAAACCAATATAAAAACACAACCTACATGATACAAAAGTACATAAAAAGGAGGTATTATTATAGTAAGCCATTTATACTCGGCTCATTTATTAGAGTAAAGTAAATGCATTTCCTCTATAAAAAAAGGTACCTCCTACCAAAGCAATGCTCCTAGCAGCTGTCTGTGTAGGGAGCTATAAAACAGCCCCACACATGGATGACATAACATTAAAGATGGATACCTAAATCAGAAGACAAGCAAAACATGGAATCTCAGCAACATTGGATACAATTCACTGAAAAAGGTTTAAATAGGTTTAATTACACAGAAAAATATATGTATACATTTATGCCATAAAAATACTCCTTGATGACCTCATTAATAGGTAATAAAAGTTTCTTTCTGAAAAGAAATAAAAAAAATAAAAAAAAATACTACCATGACGACATTTCAAATTTTGCATCAGTCGCTGAATGGCTTAAATAGAGCATTACATTAATTTTATGGGGTTAGTACGATTACCTAAGCTATATAACTTTCTGTGTTTTACAATTTTTGAACCGTAAATATTTTTTTTTCCTGCCATATATTGAAAGCCATAACTTGCAGCATAACTGACAGGTTTTCTTCATTTTGTATATCAATACAGTTATAGTTATACCAAAAGTATTTTTTTTAATTATTTTTACTATTTTGTACAATATTTCACTTGTTTTAAAACCTACAGAATTTTTTTTTAAGTTGCCATATTTAGTAAGCCTTCATTTTTTTAAATAAAACTTTTTGATCACCTTTAATTTCATTTTTTAGGGCCGGTTCACACGGCTTATTCAAGCCGTAATTGCGGGACGGATTTCGCCATGAAATTACGGCTTGATTAAGGGGCGGGGGCACTGCCCGCTAGCCCCATAGACATCCATTATCCAAGTCGCGTATCCCGCCGGGATAATGTGCATGTCACTTTCTCCCCGCCCGGCGGATTCGCCTTTAGAGGCAGGATGAACAAAAAACTGTATTGGTGGATATTCTTTTTATGGCATACCCCGTGAAGTATGCCAATATGCCATTGACATGCTATCCTTATTCTGCAGATCAACTGGAATGCAGCAGTACAAAATGTATAGTTATTTTTTTCTGTCTTACTACTTACAAAATAAAATTCCTAAAAAAAAAAAAAATGTTTACAAAAATGGACCGCCAACTAGGATCTAAGTATGAGTCTTCTCCTATTTTTACTCATTTTCAGACGGACAAACAAGCATTGATCGGTCCCGGAACACCCCTTTAATCTTTGTCAAAAGACCCTTACGGGGTTTTTTTTTCCATGGCATGATACTATTTTCAAGTTCATATGACTATTTGAACGCCTTATATTCCGTTTTTTGTGAGATAAGCTGAAACGGCAATTTTTAGTGTTTTATTTTCAGGGTTTAATACACAGGACTAAAAATGTGTAGTAATAATCTTCAGGGTACTCAATGACGCATTTGTACCTGCCCATTATGTAATACTGATAAAGCTTTGACTTGTTATCATACCAATAAAAATGATCCGAATTAAATATAATTTTCAGCCCAGCAACATTTGCTGATCGTGCTTTTTTTTTTTTTTTTTTTCCATCTTTGGCCTCTAGTAAGTCTTAAAGGGATTTTTTCATCAGGCTGTTTTAACAGTGCCACAGAGAGCTTCAGGCTCACACATCCTATTCCGGCTGTGGGTGGTTCTACAGCAGTGATTGGCATAACAGTTCTGCTATTCCTAGTTGATCATGTTAGGGGGTAATTCGTAATGGAAGATTTTAAATAGCAGAGCACAAGGCTACAGAGCTCTAAAGTGTTAAAGTTTGTCAGTGAGAAACATAAACAAGCTCCTGTGATGCTAAGGCATCACCATCCCAGCTAGGGCTGCTACAACAGAGAGGTGGTTGGTAATCTAGGGAAGCATGTATAAACAAACAGGAGATAAGAACTGCTCTAGCCCTGAAAGTAAGCAAAATCAGAACAACAATGTACTTGGTAATAGTCTATATTTACCTTTGCCTACATGTTTAAAGCTAATCAATATGGTATCACACCCCTTTAATGTACCATGTTATATTCTGAGAAAAAGGAAAAAAAACTGAGATACAATAGGAAAAATATTTTTTTTTCTGGTTTAGCCTTCATGCCGCTCTAGCAATACCAAATTTATACAATCTTAATTTTGTTTTAAAACTAAAAAAAGAAAAAACTAATTTATTTTGTGAAATTGCTTTGCATCGACAGATCTTTACGAGAGCCTGTTTTTGTAAAGTGTCCTATGGTTTTTACTAGTACTATTCTGGGTAACATATGACCTTTAGATAACTTTTTAGTTCCACTTATTGGGAAGGCAGGGTAAACTAAAGCGTAAAAAAAAGTATTTGAATTGATCTTACTTTTACAAGAGCTGCAACACCATTTCCCTTTTTTAATATTTATTTGAAGCATAAATAGGACAAGGGTCCTTTTTGAATTAGAATTTTTTTTATGGTCTAAAAACTTTTATTAGACATTTTTTCCCTTTGTTTAGTCTCCTAATGTACCTAACCATTAGGGAGCAACAACTGCTTGTACAACATATAATTACATAACTATGGTCTGCAGTATATTGTTGTATAATTGTATTCCATTTACACTCTGCCTCTGGCCTCCAGCAGCCATGTCAGATACTAGGCATCATGGTGGAGCCAATCAGGTCCTAACAGTTTAGATGATGAAGTTGCATTGACATGGCATGGGGTTTATCAGACAGAATCAGAGTTTTCTTAAACACAACAGACCAATACCAGAACTCACCTTGTGTGTACTGCTGTGCTGAAATTGAATACATTGTACAGATGTTTTATGAGCATTCACCGTTTTGATTGGGGAGCTTAACATTCTTAAATCATAAAGGTAAATTTTTCCACGTGAAGAACCAACTGCCAGTGTTGCTCCATCGGGCATGAAGTCTACAGCAGTGAGAGGAGAATCTGCTACTACTGTTTGCAGAAGACTGGAAAGAAAACGGTTTACCAAATGAACAATCAAACAACTACTGTGTAATAGTGACAATTCTCTTCCTATAACCAAACAGAGAAAAGACCTGTCCGTTAATCCCTCACTGCCGCAGCCAGCTTTGGCCCATTTATCAAATCTGACAAGTGTCACTTTATGTGGGAATAATTCTGTAATGCTTTCACTGATCCATGTGATTTTGAGACTGCTTTTACAAGACACATGGTATGATAAGTCAGTGATAAGTTGCGGTCGATACAGTCTCTTAAGTTGTGAAAAAAAAAGAAACATTTTCAAAAAGACGGAATTTTTCCAATTTCAAAATAATATACAGTTTTGGCTTACTATTTTTAATTTAAAAAAGGAATGCTGTACAAAAGGCAATCCAAAATGTGTTTTACAAATTCATCAATACCCAATATGGCAATACCCAAGATATGAGTAGAAACTGCTGTTTGGGTACCAGGCAGAGCTTACATGGGAAGGATCGCTATTTGGCTTTTGGCTGTTGGGTGCCACGCCACTTAAAAGGGGTTGTCTCACTACAATGATTGCTTTTTATGTTAAAGATCTTTTAAAAACAAGTCACTTTGCAATATATGTTCATTAACAGCGTCCTACCTATTCTGAGATATCGCCTCTTGTATGGGCTGCATCAGTTCCACAGGTCGTTATAGCTACAGACCTGTTCAATGTCTCATGATAGACTACCAGCACTGGTTGCTATAGCTACAGACCTGGCTTCTACTGCAGCCTAGTAGAAGCCAGTAAACACACCCCTGAATTCAAAATGAAAACAAGAAAACAAGACTGAAGTAAGATGAATCAATGTAGCGAGACAACCCCTTTAAGTACCAATACAGATGAAACGTTCCAAAAGTGACCCCATTTTGGAATCAACATTACTCAGGGAATTCATTAAGGGTCCTAGCATGCATTCTAAGTCCTGTTTTTTCACAGTATCTTTAAGAAACACAAGACAATGGGAAAAAAAAACTGCAAATCCGACACTTCTTTGTTTTCAATTCTACTACACTTGTAAGCGACAAGACAACTTTACTTTGTTTTACTACTTTTATACACTAAAAAAATGTTCTATTTTATTTTTTAAAAGTGTTTTATATCTCCAGATTTTGAGAGTTATACCTTTTCTTTTCTTGTATACGGAGCTGCATAAGAGCTTGTTTTCGTAAGATGAGTTGACGCTCTATTAGTACTATTTTGACGGACATAAGACTTTTTTGAAAGGCAAGATGAAAAAAATACAGCAATCCTTTCGTGTTTTTTATTTTTTACAGCGTTCACCATGCAGAATAATTTATGTGTAATTGTCTCTGTTGGTCAAAAAAACTACAGCATTACCAAATTTATATATTTTCATGTTTAAGTACTTTTACTATCTTGGCAACAAATTATTTTTTTTCATCTACCTAAATACAGAATCGCCTTAACCCCTTCCCGCAAATGGAAGTACCGGTATGTCCTACACATCGTGTGAGCTCATGATCGAGGCCCGTGCGATCACGGTATAAATATTGTTTTACACAATAAAAACCTTTTTTTTTTTTTTTTTTTTTTTTTTTTTTTTTTTTTTTTTTAAAGCGCTTCAACATTAAAAAAAAAAAAAAACATATAAACTGTGTATTGCTGTAATCGTATTGACCCACAGAATAAAACCAACTTATCAAGAATATTGCACAGTGAGCGTTGTCAAAAATAAAAAACCAAGACTAGGATTGCAGTATTTTCTTCACCCCGACTTCCAAAGAATGGATTTAAAAGCAATCAAAAAGTCCCCCCAAAATAATACCAATAAAAATGTCATCTCATCCCACAAAAAAAACAAGCCCCTACACATCTCTGTACACAGAAAAAAAAAAACTGATGGCTCTCAGACTGTGACATGTTTTCCTTTTTGAATAAAAAAGTGTTATTGTGTAAAAGCAGTAAAACACAAAAAAAATATACAAATTGGGCATCGCTGTAATTGTATCTACCTGTAATCGTATCGCTGTAATTCTTTATAAACCCATCTCAAGTGTGTAAAAGTAATAAACATAAAAAACCCATATACAATTTATATCATTGTAATTGCACTGACCCGTATAATAGTTATACTCTCATTTATCGCACATGGTGAACGCTGTAAAATTGAAACCCAAAAAACAATGTAGGAACTGAGTCCCCCCAACCCCCTCCCCTCATTTTCACGGCCCAATGTTAAAAAAAACTATGGAACACCTGTGTGCCAAAAATGCACAATATACATCCCTAGAGGAGATCCATGAGGAGGATGAATCCAAAATGTGGTAACATCTGGAAGGTTTTACCTGTTCTGGTACCACCAAAATCTGTGTTCGAGAAGTCAAAATTTGGTTTTGAAGCAAAGAAATGGGAGTGGCCTACCTCTTCTGGGAACCCGTTCATGATGTCAGAATATTTATATATTAAACATTGCTTTCGGTCACATCAATGATTTGTGTATTTACTTTAAAGAAGAAAAGCAAATATCGTCTACATGGTTTTTCCATAAATTTTCCCCGAGGTTATAATTTGAAATGCTACCAATAGGTGAAGATGCGACATTAACATAATATAAGCTTAATAATATTAAGCTTGTATAACCAACAAGGAAATAAAAAAAAAAAAAATAATAATAAGGGGGACCAAACACACCTCAAATAGGTGTTTATAATGTTTAAACGGCATGTTGGATCCATTTTGGATCCAAAAAAATGCATTCAAAAGTGCAGCGTAAATTGGATCCAACTTACAGGTGCGTGTTTGGATGCGTTTTGGCTGCAGCAGAAAAGCACCCTATAGTTTTAAATAGGTTGCTTGCTGCGTCCAACAGATCAAGAATTGACATGTCAATTCTTTAAACGGATCCGAAAGACGCATGTAAACACAAACCGGCGATCGCTCGTCTGAATGCCGATGCGTGTTTTACATTGAAAGCAATGTAAATCACATGGCACATTGTTAGATGCGTGTTTGGATCCGTGTTTCGGACCCTAAACGGATCCAAACACGTATCTATAAACGGATCCAACACGCCATGTGAACATACCCTAACAGAAGGGACTAGAAACACATTTTTTTCAAAATTGATTAAACTAAAACATGAAACATATTTAGATACTTACATTTTGCTAGACACATCATAACAGATAATTCTTTTATCCAATCCAATAGTCACAAGCAAAAGGTCATTTACTGGAGAGAAGCAGATTCCTGATGCAGGAGCTTTGTGGGCACTCTCAAACATATGCAATGGATTTTGGCTATGTGCATCCCATAGTGTCACGCTGCCACTGTCAGATGCTGCACCAAGTAGAAACTTCTTGACATTGGAGTATCTTAGGTGTCGAATTGGCTAAAGGAACAAATGTGAGCATATAAGAGAAAATCATGCCACACAGAAATATAGTACTTTTTAAAATAGCCACAAAATGAAATAAAAACAAGGTTGCAATAGAAAAAATACCTGACTGCTGCCATGACCAAAAGGTGCACTGGATAAATTGGTAGTAACATTATACAATATGATTTCACCACTCATAGAGCCTGAGGCAATATAGCTGTCATTCCCATTAAATGTAACTGATGTTATCTCATCTGTGTGATCCTAAAATAAAGAGGGAGATAAAAAAAAAAAAAAAAAAGTCACAACTCTACGTTCAGGCTGCAGGCTGTTCAGTTGACTATACATAAGATCTGGTAATTCACACCAAAAAGAATAAAAAACTTCTTACCTTTAAGGACCGATGTAGTCTTTTAGATTTTAAATCCCAGATGTTCACTGTGTTATCGAGGCCTCCACTGACCACATACTGGGAGCTGGAGTTGAGATTCACGCATGTCTGTCTTTTCTAGTAATTGAATACATTTAAAAACTTAAAACATCACTAATGATTAAACATTTCCATACAGGAACATATGATCTCATTTGAACATGATATGATACCCTGAAAAACCTACATGGAACGTTGAGAACTTCTGCAAAAATCCTGTTTTACAATCTGTACTATAACCCTTAGCTGGATTCATTCTGGCCACTTTTTTTTGAAAAAAAAATCACTAAACTTCCTTTCTGGAGGATACTGTCATATATGCAATGTAGTAAGTGAATATGATTAAACTCGGTTAGTGACCTGTGAGTTTTTTGTTTTACCAAACGCCTTAAGGGCTTGTTCACACGGCGTTTTAACTCCGTGTTACAAACGCTTTTTAGATCCCAGAGACGGATCTAAACAATTAGCAGTGACTTCATCACTATGGGCTATGACAGACACGCAGCGGCGTTCAGATGAGGGATACAACAGAAACTATAATCAATGCCACAAAACACAAGTCCTCATAAAAACTGGGTCATCAAAAGAAAAAAATGATGATAGTATGACTTTCATAACGAGGCAATACAAAAGTGAAAACAAGCTGTTGCTTTGTTATTGCCCGTTATATGCAATTTATTATAGTATCAGTAATGCTGTGAGGCTCTATGATGTAATGAATATACACCTTTTGAACAACGGTTGCTGGACTAACAGGCCATTTTAATCAGCACCAAAGCGGACACCATGCCCTGATACTGGAGTCAACGAAAATGATCAGCTTTTTGGTCTCTGTAAGTGAAAGCCCAGTAAGAGCCTAATGCGGGTAATGGCATGTGTGGTGATGCCAGAACACTAAGCTAAAACGATGACACAAAGTAAAAAAAGATTTGTTCATAGTGTCAAAGAGGTGAATGCAGATGGTCTAGGAGTAGAGTTAAAGAGAACCTATCACATCGGTTATGCCCCCCTTGCTGAGGACAGCATATGCTAGTGACAGACATGCTGTTTCCAGTGCCATTTCCTTTATTCTGTAAGATGCTGGAGTTTTAGAGCATTTAGTGCTCACATCTGCAGTTTTCAGCCAGAAAAGAGTCATGAAAAGAGTCAGTTTTTTTAAACTCCGCCCATCTGAGGCTAGCCCCGCCCACCTCAACTGATAAATCTATTACTTTGAATAGGTAGAAACACGAGAATAACTGCCATGTTGGGGGGCTAACACCTGCTCAGGAATATTATTTGAGGGGTAAATGCTCTAAAACTACAGTCTCTTACAGAATAAGGGACACAGTGCTGGAAACAGCAGGTCTGACACTAGCTTGTGCTGTCCTCAGCAAGGGGGGCATAACCTATGTGACAGGTTCCCTTTAAACCTGGAGCTTGTCCATCATATAATCATAGGTGAAGTGAAGGGCAGTGAGTGGGAGAGCACTGGTGGACAGTGAGACCACAGCTGCAGATGTCTGCTGGAGAGGCAATGCACTGTGACAAGAGGCATATGTGTTGTCTATTCTATTTTCTGGTAAGATGGGTCATACTGTCATTGTCGGGTCCTGAAAGCTAACAAGAAGCTAATGTGGGAAACAGTTGCAGCCTTGGCCTCCAGGAGTTGGGTTGCTTAACTTGCAAATTGTGTGGGCTGTGAGCACAACTGTTAGCCTTGGAAGAAGTCGCTTCTAGAGAGTCCTCTAAGGCCGTGTTCACACGGCTTATTCACGGCGGATTTGTGCGCCGTATTGAGCGCACAAATCCGCCGTGAATACGGGGCGGGACGGGGGCGGGGCCGGAGCGCGGCGGGGGCGCCGCTCCGGCCCCATAGACAATGCATTGTTTACGGCGCGTCCGCGCCGTAAATAATGTGCATGTCACTTTCTTCCCCCCGCGGCGGATTTGCCGAGCGGGGAGGAGCGACGGATTCCACGTTCTCTATGAGAGCAGTGGATTACCGTAATGACTCAGACGGATTGGCGCCGTATTGAAGCGCCAATCCGGCGCGGAATACGGCGCCAATCCGTCGGCAAATAAGCCGTGTGAACGGGGCCTAAGCGTGGTATAAACAAACACCTCAACCATGGAGGTTGCATGGTAGTAGACAAAACATATGGCATGCTATGAGACAAGAAAGGCTTAAGTGTGACATCCACCTCAAACTGAATAAAAGTGTGTTGGGGTGGAGAGGGATCACTTACGGTTCTAGGAGAAAAGACCAGAGTAGTAGTCACCATTCTTGTGTACACAAATCAAGTTGTGTTTTTAAGTTGAGCTTGATTTATTAAATTGTGGCAAGTTCTGACAAGCAGTGACAACATTTTTTGTAGATTTGTGCATGGTCCATACTATTCCTGAGGCTCTTATTCAGCTGTATTCAGGTCATTGACAAGGTCCTCCCATGTAGTTCTGGGCCGATTCCTGACCTTTCTCAGAATCATCCTTACCCCACGAGGTGAGATCCTGTATGGAGCCCCAGACTGAGGAACACAGTCATCTTGTGTTTCTTCCATTTTCTAATATTTGCGCTAACAGTTGTTACCATCTCACCAAGCTGCTAGCTTACTGTCCTGTAGCTCATCCCATCCTTGTACAGGTCTACAATTTTGACCCTGGTGTCCTTAGACAGCTCTTTGGTTGTGGCCATGGTGGAGAGGTTGGAATGTAACCGATTGTCCTTTATACAGGTAACAAGTTCAAACAGGTGCAATTCATACAGGTAATGATTGCAGAGTAGGAGGGCTTCTCTCAGGTCTGAGAGAGCCAGAATTCTTGCTGTTTGGTAGGTGATCAAAACTTATTTCATGCAATAAAATGCAAATCTATTATTTAAAAATCATACAATTTGATTTTCTGTATTTTTTTTTTTTAAGACTGTCTCTCACAGTTGAAGTGTACCAACAGACCTCTCTATTCTTTGTAGGTGGGAAAACTTGCTAAATCGAGAGTGTATCAAAGTCTTATTTTCCCCACTGTAGGTTAGCCCGATTGTATTACTGAAACGATATGTACACACAGCGTATTTGCGGGGTGTACTTCAGGGCATAATTGCACTGCAATACCCTCAAAGTATGCCCTACAAATGCAGTAAATCACAGCACTCATTCAGTGCTATGATTACCTTCTGTTTTCCCGGCGCATACTGTATCCCGGCAGAAAGAAGTGACATGTCACTTCTTGCCAGCGATTACGCGGGGAAAGTGAAACTGGATGGGGGCAGCCTGAGCACTGTTTGAAGAACGACAGGTTAGTTTTGAGGGATTTAAAAAACCAAAGTGTTGAGACTGGCAGCGGCGCATGAACACTAGCGCATGCGCAGTGTGATTCTGGGGATGCCAAAAGGGAGATTATCACTACCTAGGTAATGGAATTAAAGGACCATTCCAGGTTTTTGTTCAACCACTTTTTTCATTAGACAAAATAGCTTTCAGAAAAACAATATAAAATCAGCATCCGAAAAAAATGCATATGTTAAAAACTCATTTATTTGTAATATATGAGAAAGCTTGCCATGATGACTCAGACATGCTTTTAGGTATACAGTAGTGCCAGCAGTTTTGTTTACCTGCAGGTCAACCCAGGATTTCTACCTAATGCAATAGTGTTCTGTTGGGTCATGTGACCTGCACTCTGATTGGAAACAGTGCTTTTGATTCTAAAAGTCAGCATCTCTCTGTATTCTTAGGAGACTGACCTTGAACCTGCCACAGGAATGCATAAAAAGTTTCACTTAATGGTCACACTACCATGCTGTATGTTTCAGCTACTCAAAAGTGCAGGTTGCATGACCAAGTTGCAGCAGTGAGAAACCCTATATTCAGCTGTGTACCTAAAAGCATTGATTGTCTAATGAACTAAAAGGGTATGAGACCCAGAGTGGTCCTTTGAAAAATCCTCACAGAAGAACCTGGTTTAGACATAGATGGACTTTATAAAGATACAGGTTTTTTAGAAAAGGTTTTCACTTTTTAGCATGGCTCCCTGATCATCCCCCCAAAAAATAACTAAATAAATGAAATGGGGAGAATGTCATCTGACAAATCTTTTACAAGAGTACTTTCAAACTTCCTACATATGTACACAAAAGGAAAAAAGTGAAGGGAAAATTGCAATATACTTACCCCCTCTGCTAATTCCAGAAGAGGAACAGGTTTGGACTTACAACTTGAAACAACAATTTTATCACCACTGCCAGAAGCGGTGACCAGAAAATGATCTGAAGTTATAGTTAGGGACCATACAATGCAATCTGTGAAATTTGTTACAGAGAGTGCAAAGGAGGAATGCTAGTATTAACCTGTACTTCTATCAACAAAGGTCAGTTTTAAGTTCACGTACAAAGAATGAAAAGCTGAAGACAAGCTACATAATCTCCGAAATGGCTAAGACCTCTAAAAGGTAAAAAATAGAATTTGATAACTTACCATTGCCTCAGTACTCTTGATCTTAAAGCTTCACTTCGATTGAAGTTCAAAGCAAAGGCTACCATAGTGTAGCTGCCTAAGAAATACACTAACCTTCTTTTAGGAAATAGCCAAGCAAGATTGTTTAAGATCTTATTTAGTCACAAAAAAAAAAGTGAAACATCCAATAAAACAAAAATGAAATATATACAATTTAGGAGTCTATTACTTAACTGATTTTTCTGTGTAGCAATCATAAAAGAAAGCACAACATGCATGTGGGTACATAAAAAACAGCTTTGTTAAGACTACCCCGTTTAGTAGAGCAGTGAAAGTGAGGGTATGTTCACACAGTGTGTTGAATCTGTTTTTGTATCCGATAAAAGCATTTAAAAGCGCTGCGCCAATCGCATCCAAAACGCGCAGGTGCGTGTTCAGATGCGTTTGGGCTGCAGCAGGAACACACCCTATAGTTTTAAATAAGGCACCTGCTGTGTCTTTTGGCTCAAGAATTGACATATCAATTCTTTGAACGGATCAGAAAGACGCATGTAAACACGTATTGGCGATCACTCGTCTGAACACCGATGTGCGTTTTACACTGAAAGCAATATAAATTACACTGCACATTGTTAGATGCATTTTTGGGTTCGTTTATGGTCTGAAACACGGATCCAAACGTGCATCTAAAAATGTATGCAAACATGGAGTCAACATTCCGTATGAACATCTCCTAATAGTTTGTAACAAAGAAAAAAGACAAGTCCATTAAAGGGGTTGTCTCGCTACAAGGATTTCTTTTTATGTTAAGGATCTTGCAAAAACAAGTCACTTTGCAATATGTGTCCATTAACAGTGTCCTACCTATTCTGAGATATTACCTCTTGTATGGGCTGCATCAGCTCCTCAGGTCGCTATTGCTGCAGACCTGTTCAATCTCTAATGATAGGCTGCCAGCACTGGTTGCTATAGCTACAGACCTGGCTTCTACTGCAGCCTAGTAGAAGCTAGTAAACATGCCCCTGAATTCAAAATGAACCAAAGAAAACAGGACTGAGGTGAGATGAATCAATGTAGTGAGACAACCCTTTTAAGTTTAAAGGGGTTTTGCCAAGAAGTGACTTCCTTACCTGTTAGGGGCCGTTCACACGGCTTATTTCTGCCACGGATTTCAGCCGTATTGCGCTGCAGTATGGCTAAAATCCGTGCCAGGCATTACAGTAATCCATCGTTCTCATAGAGAACTATGGATTCTGTCTCTCCTCCCCGCTCGGTGAATACGCCGGGCGGGGAGAAAGTGACATGCACATTATCCCGGCGGGATACGCTCCGTGGATAATGCATGTCTATGGGGCCGGGGAGCTGCCGGCCCCCCGCTGCACGGAGCCGGCATAATTGCGGGCCAAAATCCGTCCCAGCAATTACGTCGGCAATAAGCCGTGTGAACCAGGCCTTAATCTGCTCAGAAGAGACTATAAACAAAGCACAAAGCCACACAGGGAGAGAGAGGGGGGGCTGAGAACACAGCCAGGAAGCAGGGAGCGTGTGCAATGTTCACTGAAATAATTACCTTACAACCAGTGGATTCTATGTACAAAAGACACAGGGCTGATTCACTGCTTTTTCTCCACAGCCCCTTGCCAGCTCCTTCATGTTCCCTGTCATCAGATAAGAAGTGCAGACAAGGCAAGCCATGGCCAGATCAGCTCCCGTCAGCTGCTGGTCGTGTCTTATGTAAACTTTTAAGTAACTAAGGGCATGTAAGGAAGGCTGTAGCTCTCAGAGGCTTCACTTTTTGTAATCACATATATTTAGAAAAGTGATTAAATGCCCATTCTGAAAGATCCCACGTCAACATTACATCGTGGCAAAACCCCTTTAAAGGGGATGTTTTGCTTCCTTAGTTCGGCTGATTCATACTGCTCTCAGCTTCTCAACTCTGGTGATGCAGGGGCGTTTCTTCCCCTCCCACCTGTGTGACATCATCCCACCCCCCCCCCTTCACTGTGCATGATGCTGGCTCCCGAGACTCCCCCACCCCCACCACCCCCCCCCTCACCTCTTTGAGTCCACATGTCACGGTGTCGTTCCCTATGCAGTCTTATTTTGTAAGAACTGTATACATACCACAGGCTGAGGCTGCATTCAATCTAGACTGAGCAACTGAACTCTTCTCCTCTCACAGCTGGAGATGTGTTACAGCTTTCTAAGAACAGCACAGATCACCCTTCTATGCAGGAGAGTTAGGCACCGGGACAAAACTGTTATGTTTCCTCATTGTAGAATCTGTTGCAGTCTGTTTCTGCTGGGTGTGGAGAGAGAAAATGCTACGGCCCCTAACTCTGAGTCAGGCAGGGATCGACACAAATTGTGCTATTTCCTGATTGTGTAAGCCCTTCAGTGTAATTCTCTCTCTTCTACCTGTATAAAGTGAAAATGTGACGATCCCTTACTCTGAGTGACAGACACAGCTCCGTGAATTGACCTGGGGCTGTACAGAATGTAAATGAACTCTCAGCTAGTGAAATGCAAGGAGGAGGGATCCGGAGGGATTCGACCAGGACTGGATATCAGTGTAAACAAAAACACAAGATAAGGAATACTGTGAATACATACAGCTTTGCTAATGACATCCAATTGCAAAGTTGCTTGCTTTCACTGTCCCCTTATTCTGAAGACAATTTAATGAAATGATAAAACCCCTTTAAGATACTATCCTTCAGTGTCAATCCAAAGGATGGCAAAAATCCCTATGAGGCATAAGCTAATTTTCCTTTATTTAGGGTGGAAAAAATACTTCCCGATTTAAAATATGGCAATCAGAATAAATCCTTGGATCAAAAACTCACAACCAGAAATCTAGAAACAATGTTCACGTTGTGAAATTGCAGCAACAATCCAAAGGTTAATTTGCAACAGCGAATCCATTGACGATATCCCATCTCATGTAACCACTGCACTGACAGGTCTATAGAGAACACGTTGGCGTGCCGTCAGTAGAGCAAGTACAGCAGGTTGTTTTTTTTTTCTTGTTTTTTAACTTCTAGAACTTTTTTTCATTTGTGCATGAAAAATCTGCAGCAGATACCAATACCAACCATGTGAATCAGATTTTACAAATCCCATGTCCAAGTGACATAAATTTTCCATACAGATCCCGACATGCTGCAGATTTAGAAATCCAAACCACAGGTCAATTTCTATTATGGTTTTACTTTGGATTTTACCGCACTGAATTGAATGGTGGAAAATCCACACTAAAATTTACAGGATCTGCTGCAGATTTTTATGTGCACATTTAATAGCAGATTATCTGTGGACATTTTCTGCATTAAACCCGCCCCATGACCATTCATACTTAGGGGACGTTCTCACGAACTATTTTCAGTGCAGACACTGTCGACACTGAAAACATGTTGTTACCTGGTTCAAAGCACGGAATTTTAATGAGAAAATGATGCAGACTGTCTGAGGCAGATTTCTGCTTGCTATACTTTACTATTATTGGCGTGTAAAATGAAAATTACTCGCATAAAATCAGCATAGTCTGAATGACAACACTGATTTTACATGGTAGAGAAAGTCTTTTTTGACGCTTATTACAGGACATATTGGGCAGGCAATTCGCCCCAAAATAATCAAAAAATGCTGTCTGAATGAGCCCTTAATGTACGTCTACATGGGACAAATCTGATTTTTCTACATTGACTTCAAAGCATACAAAATCTGCATGAACATCTGCAGATAAACCTTCCTTATGGATTTTGTCTTCTTTAGAAGTCAGAGTAGAAAAATCAGCAACAAATTCCAGAAGATGTGCCCTTACAGGAAGAAATTTCTTTTTATGTTGAACCTTGTTTCAGTAAATATAAAAGATGCCCCCTTGTTATAGGTATAGTCCTGCATAGGAACAGATCATGGGCGAGATCTCTGTATTGACCCTTTTTATAATTACACAGTTATTAGTCACCTCTTCGTTGTCTTTCTTCTAAGCTAGATTAAGGGTATGTGCACAGTGTCTTGCATCCATGTGAACATACGCTTTTCAGATGCATCTCTGGGACCGACAGAACGGACCCAGAGATGCATCTGAAAAGCGTATGTTCACATGGATGCAAGACGCCGTGTGAACATACCCTAACTCTAATGTTATTAATCTTTTAGGTATTGTAGTTTATTTTATTTAAGAAGGAAATTATATTATGGATGGAAGACCAAATATTTACCCGTCATGTGGTTTGTTCTACCCTGAGAGCACGATGTGGTCGATGGGTAAAAGCTGAGAGCTGTGTGTGATACAAGGTTTATGTGATTTAGAGCAGGATTTCTGAATAAGACTGGGTTCACAAGGCAGCCCCCATTCAGCCTCACTCTCCCCTGTGGTACTGTGAATATGCTGTGAAATCATAGCACTCAATAAATGCTACAATTTTACCGTATTTGCAGGGTGTACCTTGGGTGAATTGCAGCTGCAGTTAGGTGCCGAAGTACATCCCGCAAATACACCGTGTGAACACAACGATGGAGGAGGAGGCTGGAAGCAACAGTTAAACCCTGTCAGACATATGTCCTCAGTTTCCTCTAAAGAAAGGTGCCAATAATTGAGCTGAATGATCCACTTATCACTACATACTGAATGTACCATTTGCAGTAGTGAACCTCAAAGGATACACACATCTACCAGATGCAAACATGTAATGACCATTAATAATAGAATAATAAATGTTTTCATTAGCGCTAGTCAATTCTTTGTATACCAGTAAGGCCTTATTCACATCACTTTTTCTGCCATGATAAAGGTATTCAGACATGTACTGTAGCAGTGAATCTACAGAGCAATCCTGTCTCTTTTGGATTATGCCTGCACTATTTCCTATCAGTATACACTTTATGTACTGGACAGAAATACACAGTCTACCACACTTATGTGTCTGGCACATAAAGCACTCAACAATAAAGGATACAGCAAACATAGTTCACAAGAGACTACAGTAGCCTTATTATTTCCCGTGGCCTTGTCTTGGTACATATATTCATGGTAGCTAGGACACAGGCAGAAAAAGTGATGTGAATGGGGCTTAACATCCTGGGTATATCATTGTCAACATCACTTCTCCACATCTGCTGCTCAAATGATGGGATGATTAACACTACTATTGTTGTCAAACCCGGCCAAGCATTTTTACAATTTTTCTTCTGTGTTTATTAGATAAATTATAAGGCTAAGTTTTTACAGCATAATGATGGATATTTTAGCCTCTAATAAGCAACATATTGGTTTCAATGAAATTAACCATCATTGAAGCATATTTTAACACAATGGGGAACATTTATTAAAGGACATTGTGCCAGAATTCTGGCACAATTTGCTCCAAAGATAATGGGGTTCATGCTTTACACCACATTTATCATGTGTTTTCGACAGTTTCTAGACACTTCTATGCCTCGTGCAACAAAAAGGGGCGAAGCCTTGGTAAAAAGGCGCATGGCTTCGCAAAAAGGGAACTTGGCTTAGCGTGCGCCAACATTTTGCGGCAAATGGTGGAATAAAGTAAGCCAACTAATAGAAGGTGTAAGCTCAGACTAGACAGTCTTAACCTGTGCCAAATTTATCATTGTGACACTAGTCTAAATTTATACTGTTGTTAAGTGTTAGACAGTACTGATAAATCTGATCCAGTTTTTTTAAATACGAGTCACACAGCAAAAAACATGTGTAATGTGTGTAATTTTGTCTATAATAAAAATGAGCTTCACAAACCACACACCAAATAAATAAATAAATATATATATATAGTCAAAAAAAGAAAGTGCGTGTAAGGTTATGTTCACACAGTGTGATTGCAGGCTGTAATTCAGGGGAATAATTGCGCTGCGATACGCCCAAAGTACAGTCCGCAATTACAGTAAAATCATAGCACTTTGAGTGCTATGATTTTAAGCGTATTCCTCAACGTATAGTGCCAGGAGAAAGAAAGAAGTAAATGGGAGGCAGCACAGAGCGCTTTAGAAGAACCCGCTGGCCAGCGCATACTTCTAAAGCATCCTGTGTATATTGGTGCACATAGTACGCACCGCTATACACTGGCAATAAGCCATCTGAACATACCCTGAGATATACACATGGAAGAAGTGTAGATATCACCTTGAGCAATAGCCTAAGCGAGCCTGCTGTGAATCTCCACAACCAAATTGCAATGTCACCAAAGACCACGACAGCTAAATCACTGAAAAGGGAAAAAACATACTTTATATAGGGAAAATGTAAGGGGGGGAGGGAACAACACACAAAAGGTCTTATTTTTAATATTATTTTAAGGATAAAATAGCTTTCTTAATTTACTGTGAAATTGAATGTGCATGTATTGCAATTAAAGGCAAAGTAAATCAACTACTGCAATGTCAATTATTTTTCCTATTGTAGAAGAATATTACTCTAACATCTTTACGGCATAGTGCAAGGTGAAAAGCATCAGGTACTGATTTGCATTTGTTTTATTAGCCTATACCAGACACCACGTAAAGGAAACAAATGTGTTTTCTAAACCGAAATGCTCCACTGCTCTAATAGAAGTTGACTCCTTTTCCATCAATGACTCATTAATGCAGGGATCAGACTGCACTGTGTGCTGAATCCATTTAACACTGCCTTACTTAAGATATAAACAGACAGATGTACAGACTAACAGATAAATCTACGGTGTGTATGTGTAGTAATACACAACTACATCTGCATATAAAATGGGCCATACACCTATGTACCCCTGGAAATGTGGACTGAAAGTACTCAACCCCCATTTATGCTCTCACCTAATCGCTAGGTTTGCCATACCCTTATGCATCTACAAAGAGCAGTTTATGTAACTGTTGCTTTAGATTTTTTTCAGGAAAAGTGGTAAAAATGTCATCTGTTTTTTGCATCTCTATTTTTTTTATGAGAGCAAAAAGTGGCCCTGAAAGAAGTTCTCTAAATCTTGTCACTTTTCCATTATATAGGTGAAATATAGTTTAAGGTTTGTCAGGGATGGGGCTAAAAATTGCTGTTAGGACTGTTTCATACATTTTTAATTTTTTTGTGGGTTTTTTTTTACATCACAAATTGTGCCCTCCCCCATAAGGTCAGAAAAAGACCTTTGAGAGGTTAGGAAAATTGAACTTATTTAGTCTTGAGAAAAGACGGCTTTGGGGGACATGATTAATTTATATAAATATATAAATGGTCCCTACAAAAAGTGTGGGGAAAAACTATTTCATGTAAAACCCCCTCAAAAGGCAAGGGGACATTCCCTTCATCCAGAGAGAAAAGGATTCAATCTCCAGAGGAGAAAAGCGTTCTTCACAGTGAGAACTGTAAGGGGCCGTTCACACGGCTTATTTCGCCGCGGATTGGCGCCGTACTGCTCACCGGATTTGCGCTGTAGTACGGCGTCAATCCGTCGCAGTAATTACGGTAATCCACCGTTCTCATAGAGAACAGTGGATTCCGTAGCTCCTCACCGCTCGGCGAATCCGCCGGGCGGGGAGAAAGTGACATGCACATTATCCAGGCGCAATACGCGCCGTGGATAATGTAAGTCTATGGGGCCGGCGGGCCTCGCCCCCGCCCCTTATTCAAGCCGGAATTGCGAGCGCAATCCGGCTCGCAATTCCGGCTTGAATAAGCCGTGTGAACCGGGGCTAAATCTGTGCAATAGCTGCCTGAGGAGCTGGACACAGCAGGAACAGTTGGGAGTTTCAAGAAAGGCTTAGATATCTACCCGAAACTAAAGAATATTAATACGTATGTAGCCATATAAAATTCAGTCTGATGGCAACTCTGGGATAAGAAATGAAATTCTTCCTAGAGCAGATTGGCTCTTGCATTACGGGTTTCAAAGCATTCACCAGTAGGGAAGCTAGGCTTAAACTCCTTACCTCCATCCCTTCACCCACATTTTTCCCACCCTTGGTTGAACTTGATGGACACGTCTATTTTCAACCGTACTAACTATGATGAAGCAGCACTATCCTCTATTTGAGAAGTGTAAAATCAGGTATGTCTATATGAACAGTGGCATTTCTGAGGCTTTATATTTGGTTTTTACTGCATGTTATGTTGAACATTTTTATTTGCATATTGGGATATCAGTGGTGTTTTTAGTCAGAAGGGACTTGGATTTTGCTGCATGTTGGACTATCTCATCCAGTCTAAATACACCATATTTGAGTCTGACTTCTGTTTTCACCACCTAAATATTGTTGGGGTGACATAGGTAGGTAACATTTTTGAGGGTCTATAGCGCGTTTGCCTAATTTTTTTGGTTGTTGTGATATATGGAGTAAGGAAAAAAGCTGAATAATTCCTTTTAGGCATACAGGCAGCTTGTTTTTCCATAGTGAGTGTATATTTTGGTGCTTACACCGTGATCTATAAAGTATATTCTATGATATGGTGAATGACACCATTAGAAAGTACATCTTGTCCCACAAAATAAAAGCCCTCAAGGTCCATAAGGGATTAAACTACTGGTAGACTGGCATATGTCTCATCAGCAAGCCAGGGAGACTTCCACCTGTACACATAGGTTATGCTGTCCTTGCTGAGAGCAGCACAAGCTAGTGAGACATGCTGTTTCCTGCACTGTGTCCCTTATTCTGTAAAATGCTGTAGTTTTAGAGCATTTAAAGGGAACTTGTCACATAGTTTATGCCCCCCTTGCTGAGGACAGCACAAGCTAGTGACAGACATGCTGTTTCCAGCGCTGTGTCCCTTATTCTGTAAGATGCAGCAGTTTCAGAGCATTGAATCAAATCTAGTAATTTGCAGCCTGTTCTGTCAGAGAAGAGTCCAGTTTATTCATGAGCAGGCATTATCCCCACCCACACCTGATTTAAACTTTTAAATGAGCTAATGTCTGCTCAGGAATAAACTGGACTCTTTTCAGGCTGCAAACTGCCAGATTTGAGCAGTAAATTCTCTGAAACTGCTGCATCTTACAGAATAAGGGACACAGCGCTGGAAACGGCATGCCTATCACTAGCTTGTGCGGTCCTCAGCAAGGGGGGCATAATCTGTGACAGGTTCCCTGTAACGTCCATCCTTTTGTTGAAAAATAAGAAAAATCTTTGTTTAAGGACGAGTTCCCACACTGCAGCTGCCCCATGCAGACAAAATGGTATTACTGGCAAAATTGTGTGGCCATTGACCCACTGGCAAGGTGAGAATGAGCACTATGAAGCCCTCCCAAAAATTGGAAGGACTGGATTTCCATCTGTAGTTGATCCCCATCATTTCTGTGCCTGAAGAGATGTGAAAACCATGTGCATAACATTTGCTTTCAATAGGAATATGCACCATAGTAAAGACTGAATTGAAGAGGGACATGTCACTAATTCACAAGCCAGGACGTGACAAAATAAGCAGCAATGAAAAGTGGAACACATGGCAGAAATGTTAGAGTACTTAATCGGTGTCCATGACCGTGACAATGAAAAGAATTTTGAAGAAGAAATCCAAAAGTATGCGTTACATTTTTAAAGCATATTTCATGGCATATTTTTCAGATGGAAACCATGTCATGTAAACATACCCTAATCTCCAACACGCTGAAAAATCTAAGGGTATTTTCACCCGGCGTAACTGCGGTGCGTACAGTAAATCGAAATATGCAGAGTGTTTTGGGAGTTGCGCTGATCAGTGCATACTCGTAAAGCACAGGGGTGGCGGCAGCTTGCCAGCCCCATAGACATGCATTACTCGCGGCGAGTAACTGATGTCACTTATTTTCCAGCGCATACAATACAATCGAATTGTATGCGTGGGGGGGGACAAGGCATAATCCATAGTTCTCTATGAGAGCTATGGACTACTGTAATTGTGGTGGGTATTAAGCGCAGATATATTTGAAGGTGTATTTTGGTGTGTGTGCCGAAACATACGGTATCAAGAACGTTAAGTAAAATCACCGTCGTTGTTCAGACAACAGTGATTTTACAATTGTATATCTCGCTGCCTAATGTACACCCATAAAAAAAGTGACCTGTCACTTCTTTCGGGGACTTACACGCTGAAAAGTAGGAAGTTATATGAGGCAGAGAGCTACCTCACGTTGAAAGTAGCGATGGCCAGTGCATACTTTCAACAGCGCTAATGAAGGTGCATTGCGGTGCATATCTGTACATGCTGCAATACGCCGTGTGAACATACCCTTAGGCCTCGTTCACACGGCTTACTTGGGCACCGATTCCAGCCGTACTGCGCGCCGTATTTGCGCTGCAGTACGGCTGGAATCCGTCCCAGTCATTACGGTAATCCACAGTTCTCATAGAGAACTATGGATTCCATCTCTTCTCCCCCCTCGGCAAATACGCCAAGGGGGGAGAAAGTGACATGCACATTATTTATGGCATGTACGCGCCGTGAATAATGAGTGTCTATGGGGCTGGCGAGCTGCCGGCCCCCCGCCACCGCTGCACGGCAGCCGGCGTAATTGCGGGGCGAAATCCGTCCCCGCAATTAAACCGGCAAAAAGCCGTGTGAACAGTGCCTTAGGAGTATCTGCTACAAATTTGTGAGAACTGCAGCAAGAAAAAAAAACACAACACAAAAGCAGCTGAATAGACCCAAAACCACACTAGGTCCAAGCATTCTATCAAGAAGTATAAAGACTGATTCAGAATTTTAGGCTAAATCTACACAGCAAATGTCAAAATATCATCCAAAATCCGACGGCATTATGACATTGCTGTACCGCGGATTTGTGCAAAAACCACACTCTGCTTTCGGATGTGCCATTGGCCAGTACAATTGAATGTACAGGAATCCGACGGTAGTCCGGTGGAAGATACAACATGTTGCATATTCCGTTACATTTTAAAATAGACGGTAAAAAATCTGTGCTGTGTAGACTACGGCATTGATCTTTTTATTGCTGTCTATGCAGCACAGGGTACCATTGGAAAACCTGTGCTGTGTAGACCTAGCCTAGGCTATGTCTACAAAGCACAGGATTTTGGTCGGTTTTTCAGCGGGATTTCAGTATTTTGAATACCGCTGATAAAATCCTTCTCGACCGTACCCAAGCAGTGTGTAGTGCATAAATAGAAAATCTTTGCTGTAGTCTACACCGCATGGATTTTTTACTGAGGTTTTCCTAAACTGAAAACTGTCCGGCAGAATACAGAACATGTTGTATATTCCGCCGGACCGACATCGGATTCCCACAGTCCCAATGTACTAGGCCACTGGGAATCTGACCACAAGTTTTTGTGCAAAAAACTGCGGTGCAGCCCAGCAATGTGAAAATGCCGTTGGAATTTGGACGGCATTTTCATTTTGCTGTATAGACATAGCCTTATTCAGATTTTTCTTAGAAAGAAATTGACATTTCTAAGTAAAGATATTTTCAAGGCTTTATAAGGCAGCATCTTGAATTCTGCCGCATTTACTAGTTTGGAAAGGCAAATAAAATACCTCCTCCCAGAGAAAGTCTACTGCAGAAGGTAGTGTGCACCTGTCAAAGGATACTGTTAGTAGTCCAACATAAGGATGATACCGGGTGTGTAGTACTATGGGGATTGAACTGATCCACCACAGTCATGGATGAGGAATCCCATATTTTAATATCATCGCCAGCTGAAGCGAATCTGATGCTATCCTGCATTGTGATGCCTGAAAAAAATAAAGGAGGAAAAGATTACTCGACTTTAACACACTTTACAAACCAAGTTTTGAAAAAAACTATAGTATATATTTTTTGACAGATTGGATGGCCATTATAATATATCTTGTACTATCTAATTGTGTTTTGTTAAAGTAAGTCTCACAGGTAATTTTTAAAGATATACTGGCAACTGAATGTTAATAGTATCCCACTACAGCAATACAGATAGGTAAACTACCTCAGCCCTGAGCTTAAAAGGAGCCTGTCATTACAAAAATGCTCTTCAAGCAAATGGCAGACGATGCAGAACAGACTGATATATACATTTATAGGGGGAGATTCAGTAAAACTTGCATTTTACTCATTTAAAGGGGTTGTCTCACTACATCAAGTCATTTTATCTCAGTCCGGTTTTCTCAGTTTCATTTTTTTATTTAGGGGTGTGTCTATTAGTTTCTACTGGCCTGCAGTGAGCAGCTGCTGAGGTCACCAGGTCTGTAGCTATAGTGACCAGCGCTGGCAGCCTACTCCAGCAGATGGATCTAACAGGTACTGTAGCTATAAGAAACTGAGGAGCTGATGCACGCCCGCTTACAAATGTCGGGATATCATAGGATCAGAGTTAGGACAACTCTTAATGGTATATATTGCAAAGTGACTTGTTTTTACAAGATCTTTAACATAAAAAGCAATCCTTGCAGTGAGACAACCCCTTTACAGCTCCCATTTTGGGCTTAGGCATCCCATAGGTAGTCCTGATCAGTGATGCTTGTTCATACAGGGAAGGCTGTCCAGCACCAATTAGGACAGCCCACCTGACTCCTAAACCCAAAACTTTAATCCACAGGAAATGAATATTGTGAATCTTATTGTAGACTTTTAGGGATATAGTAGTACCACTTTTTAGGGATATAGTAGTACCACTTTTATTTCTTATGGGATAAATGGGAAAGTTTTTTCCTATTTTTAAAATATAAACTATACGGTTTATTATTTAACACATAAATATGTATTTTTACTGACTATGAGTGTTAGTCCCACATATAGTACACAGTCAGATGACTGCTCACCTTCTCTTTGACAGTGTGTAAAAGGAGCACTATCATGACAGACCGGGAGGCTTTTATTAGTGTTTTGGCTACCAAGACACTCAAACGGCACTCTGATCTCAATGTGAGTGATGGGGCCCCCACCGCTCCTCAGTCACCCACTGTTCAACGGATGCCGCAGCTGCACCAATAATGACTTCTACACATTAGCAGACCTAATGTGAAGGTTCATCCCACTGTTCCACATCAGCACATGTTGGAGGAAAGGTCTGGGCTTGCTGGATTTCAACATGCCTGATCTACTTTCCCACAGGAGATATACTGTAGACATCAGAGGTTTATGGGGGAGCTGGAAGAAATAATGGTCAGTCAATTATGCAGACAGTTATCAGCAGCTTCAAAGAGGAGATCCAGGACTGCAATACTATTCATGGTGTGTTGTAGCCTGCAGTGTATGATTTATAGGGGTCCGACCAATCAGAAGAATCAAGAGGGCCTCAACAAGTGCTGGGGCCATTTGAGCGAGGCCACATGTGGTGGAATTATTCTACCAGAAACCCACAACAAAACTTCAAAATTGTACACCTCAATTGTGCTCCGAACTTCACCTTTAAATACTGAACTGGTGAAATTCTGCAGTGAAAATGCACAGCATTTGCACAACAGATCTGAAAATTCACAGCATGCTCCTCTTTTCATGTACAAAATTTATGCTACATATGGATGGGAATTTGAAAATGTCATCGACGCACACTGCAGTGCTAGATCTCAACATGTGAATGCATCCTTTAATGCCGATGTTCACACGGCTTATTCATCGGACGGATTTGTGAGCGGATTGTGACTCGCAAATACGAAAGGCATTCCTTGCCAGTGATCCCCATTCTCCGTCGAATAATAGGGGCTGGGAAGGGGGACGGCGACCGGGAGCGCGGCCCGGGGGCGCAGTACCGGCCCCATAGGATTGTCATATCTAAGTGCGTACGGCCGTAAATAATGTGCATGTCACTTTCTCCCCCCACGGCGGATTCGCCGAGCTAGGAGGAAGAGACGGAATCCATCTTGTTCTATATTCGAGAGCAGTGGATATTTACCGTAAATGACTTCGACGGATTGGCGCTGTACTGCAGCACAAATCCGGCGGAGGAGTACGGAGCACAATCCGCGGACAAATAAGCCGTGTGAATGAGGCCTTAGAGTATGCTCACATGATGTATTTGAGGGGCGTAACTGCGTCGAAATACGCCCTGCAAATATGGTAAAAAGAATGTTACTAGTAAAATCACCATCATCGTGCACAGTGATTCTTGTTGCGAAATGTACCTGCTGAGAAATAGAAAAGGTATACGAGACAGAGAGCTGCCTCATGATTACGTCTCCTCTCCCTGCTCGTACAATACGCTGGGCGGGGAGAGAAGTGACCTGTCAATTATTCATGGTGTATACGCACCATGAATAATGAATGTCTATTGGGTCGGCGGGCTGCCGGCCCCCATGTACACAATGTAATTGTGGTGCGAAACACGTCCCGAAATTACTGCCGTGTGAACGCAGTCTAAGAAGTAGACAAGCCCTTTAAGTGATGTCACTTACTGAAACATTTCCACGCAGAAAACTCTTCTGGTAGGCAGAATGTGTTTTATTCCCTCTGATGACTTGGGTATTCTGCATCCCAAAAACCACATCATTCATCAAAGTGAGATCTCATTCCTGTGAATTGGGCATCTGATGATCACTTGCGGCAGTGAATGTTTCTAATGGAAGTATGCACCATGTGCACACTGCCTTACTATGAATATCAATGACTTATGAGTGTGATAGTTTTAATTTTACTGTTACAGGGGTTTTGCCACAAAGTAAAATTGACATGAAGAGCTGCTACCTTAAATAATAAACATTTTCAATATTCATATTTTATTTAAAAATTCCTCCGGTCTCCATTTTTGTTTTAGCCGTTCCCTTAGTGATTCATAGTGTACAGCTCCTCTCCAGGGGATACGACCAGAGCCGCACATGCTCAGACATCACCTCTCTTCTCAGCTACTGTCAGTCTTCTACCCGGTTTAGCAACCACACACTCACTGCTGAGCGAGTGTTCAACCCCCAGGTACGGTCATGCTACTCCTATCCTCTGTTATCTCTTAGTAATTAGTACAAACCAGTGGTACAATTAAAAAAAGAACATCACATCAGGTCTAGTCGCATTGATAGAGAAAAATAACTAATCCAGAGGTTGGTTACTGCAACGGAAACATTGAACCTAGAGCAACTATGCCTGAAGGGCAGCAGCGTGCTTACCACGCAAGCAACACTGTAGTACTCACAGCTTTTTACATAAAATGCACCTTTTCTATATTAAAGATCTTGTAAAAAAACAAGTCCATTGTAATTTGTTGTCCATTATAGTTGTTCCATATCTATTCCTAGATATCCCCTCTTGTATGGGCTGCATCAGTTCATCAGGTCTCTATAGCTACAGATGTTTCATCTCACCGGATAAGCTGCCAGTACTGGTTGCTATAGCTACAGACCTGGCTTCTACTGCAGCCTAGTAGAAGACAGTAAACACGCCTCTGAATTCAACAATGAAACCAAGAATACAGGACGAATAATTGTAGTGAGACAACCCCTTTAAGCACACTGTGGGGAAAGTTATGGTGATGTCAAGCCTGCTGGGTCACTGGTTCACATAAATCATACGTGCCCCCTTTTTGAGCACACTGAAAGCGGAAACTGGATAAACCAGGCATGAAATGACTTCTCAGTAGAAGCTCTTAAATATGTTGTCCCCCTGTACCAGAAGGGAAGGGTCATCGAAACATGTGGAGTAAACAGTAATGACAGCTTCCTATTGTCAGACCCGGCTAGAGGTGACAGGACAACCGCAGATGACCCGAGTCCACCTCACACACGAATAGCTCTCTTATTGTGACAGTCAGTGGGGAGTATCTAGCCGCCCGGAGTTACACGGTCACCACAACAACCAGCAGAATTCCTTCCGGGGTCAGAGGGCGCTATAAGCGCCGTTAGGTTGTTGTGTGAGCGACTGGACGCCACATCTCGCACTTAACAAAACTTTTGAACATCCCGCCACTTGGTGTCCGCTGCTTCTACTGCAGTTCCCGCCGCAGCCATCTACTTACAGAGGCCGAACACTAACAATACTAGCTACATGTTGCAACAAGGACGAAGAGCGCTCAATATTCTACTCCTTGCTGCCGCCTCTAGGACAAAGACACCACCCTTAATAGCACATTCCGCCAGGTTCGCGGCCAGTCGCTGTCTTGACGTCACCAGGACTCTGTAACTGTCGCCCACGCGCATGTAGTCATCTGCGCTATTCTCAGCGTGCTGTTCTGTCGGGACATAGTTGGAGCAGCGTTGCAGACCGTACTATGTGTGGAGCAGGCACAAAAACCGGCCGACGAGCCGATGCTGCCCGTCAGGTCACTGAGTGGAGAGGCGGGAGCACGAGCTGGCCTGCCCGTGGTACTGAGTGGAGAGGCGACGGAGCGACGCTGCTGCCCACGTCTCTGCTGTGAGGAGAGGCGGGAGCGCGCTGCTGCCCGTGGTACTGAGTGGAGAGGCGGGAGCGCGCTGCTGCCCGTGCTCCTGTGAGGAGAGGCGGGAGCGCGCTGCTGCCCGTGCTCCTGAGAGGAGGGGCTGTGGTCTGGGTGAGGATGAGGGCTCCTGCACAATGGTTTTGCTATTAGCTGGGAGTGAGATGCACACCTTCAGCAATAGCACATGGGAGGCGTCCTTCACACCCTGCAGAGAATAAGCTCTTTTATTTCACAGAAGAAATGCACGTTTGTAAATATGCTGTATACGGTTTTACAGGCGCTTTCTTAGTCCTTTTTTAAGTATTTAACTGGTGCGTTTACATCCTATCCTAATAAGGCATTCGTTCAAACCACCCGTGATCTCTCTCTATCCCTTCGGGCCGCTGATCGGAGCCCATACCGGTGCCGTTATTTGCGCTGCCACTTACCGGCTCCCAATCCGTCCACAGATTTCAAATACGGTAATCCACTAGTTCTCATAGGCTATGTTCCACGGCTCTTAACTCGCGGGACGTAATTACGCACCGCAATTACCGCTGTGTGCGACGCGTGGGGGGGGGGGAGGGAGGGGGGCGCACTTCGTTCCGGGCCATTGACTTGCAATTACCAGCAGCGCGTATACAACCGCTGGTAAATTAATGATCACTTATCTCCCCCGCGGACCGTCATTCGCCTGAGCAGGCAGTGAGAGGAGACGTAATCCATTAGTTTCTCTTATGAGAAATGTGTGGATCACAGTAATGACTGGGAGTATTCACAGACGTAATTCGCGCACTCCGGCGCATAATTACGGACTGAAATACGGCCTATTTAAAGCCGTGTGAACATGGCCTTAGAGAACTATGGATTCCGTCTCTCCTCCCCGCTTGGCGAATCCGCCACAGGGGGAGAAAGTGACATGCACATTATTTACAGCGTGTACGCGCCGTGAATAAGGAATGTCTATGGGGCCGGCTGCACGGCTGCCGGCGTAATTGCGGGGCAAAATCCGTCCGCGCAATTATGCTGGCAATAAGCTGTGTGAACGAGGCCTAAGGCAATGTTTACACGGCTTATTTCGGGGCGTATTTACAGACGTAAATACGTCCCGAAATACGTTTCAAATAATGAACAATTAGATTAGCATTGATTCCAATGTAAAATACGCCTCGTCGTTCACACGAGACGTATTTTCGCAACGTATTTGCGGGCGTAAATATGTCTGTAAATACTATCGTAAAATTAAGTCCCCTGTTACTTATTGAGGCGTATTTCGCAATGTAAATCCTCATAGTAAAGAATGGGGATTGTATTTACGACGCGAAATACGTGCCACACTTTGTGACACATATTTGAAACGTATTTCAGGACGTATTTGCGGACGTAATTACGTCCGTAAATACGCCCCGAAATAAGCTGTGTGAACATAGCCTATAATAATAATAATCTTTATTTATATAGCGCCAACATATTCCGCAGCACTTTACAAATTCAAGGGTAAACGTACAGACATTACACATTAAAAGCATACATGCCAACTCTCCCGTTTTTGGCGGGGGGGTCCCGCTATTTGGGTGCCCTCCCGGGGAGTTGGCATTCCTCCCGCCGCCAGCAGGCGCGGGGGTTCTTTAAATGGCCGTGGCGACAGAGTAGCGCTAGGGCGCTACTCTGGCGCCGCCGGGCCGCTCCTACAGGCGGGTGAAGCGGCCGCTGCGCCCGCTCACCCGCCCGGAGTCTCGCTGTGCAGGGAGGAGGTAGGAGGGATCGTTCCTCTCCTCCCTCCTCCCCCTGTATGTCCGCGCCGTGTGTGTGCGCCACACATACAGGTCAGCGGCGCAGGGGAAGTGACGTGCGGCTGCAGGGAGTGACGCGCGCTGCTCTCACTTCCCCCTGCGCCGCTGAGGAGATCGTCCGGAGCGGCCGTTGCTGCAGGAGCCTGGTGAGGTAAGTGGATTTTATTATTTTATTTTTATTAGCTATATGGGGGGCTTTGCCTGGCAACAATGGGGGCACTACCTGGCAACAGAGGGAACAGCTACCTGGCAACAGAGGGGGCACTCCCTGGCAACATTGGGGGCACTCCCTGGCAACAGAGGGACATCTACCTGGCAACAGAGGGGGCACTCCCTGGCAACAATGGGGGCACTACCTGGCAACAATGGGGGCACTACCTGGCAACAGAGGGGGCATCTACCTGGCAACAGAGGGGGCATCTACCTGGCAACAATGAGGGCACTACCTGGCAAACAATGGGGGCACTACCTGGCAACAATGTGAGCATCTACCTGGCAACAATGGGGCCACTACCTGGCTAACAAAGGGGGGCACCACCTGGCTAACAAAGGGGGCATCTACTTGGCTACAAGGGGGCATCTACCTGCCTGTAAGGGGCACTACCCTGTTTATGGGGGTTACACCTGGCTATAAGGGCATCTACCTGGCTTTCTTCCAAAGCCGTTATGCAGTTAGGTGGAGTGGGTGTGGCTTTTTGAAGGGCGTGGCATACCGACAAGATGGGCGTGTCCATGCAAATTTTTGTTGCGCCCCGCTACGCGCGCCGCCCACTAAGATCTCCTGCTTTTTCATTTTCAAAAGTTGGCAACTATGATTAAAAGTACTTACAAATGAGACACAAGGTGTGAGGGCCCTGCTCGTGAGAGCTTACAATCTATTAGGGTGTACGGGTGAAACATATGGTAAGAAGTGCCAAGTTTACAATGGTCCGGCCATGTTTCATAAATAGGGGGTGGTTTACATGAAAAATGGATGAACCTGCCACCCTGAACAGTACATCTATATACAGATAAGTGCCTGTGAGTGCCCAAGTGCAGGGAGTGACAGATGTGTGTGATAGCAGTTAGGGATCTTGGGGGGCCAGACCGAGAAGAGTATTTTCAGGGCCCTCTTTAACTGTGAGGGTTGTGAATGTCCTGAATCGCCCGCGGTAGCATATTCCAGAGAATTGGTTTCCGCACGTGGAAATCTTGTAGGCGGGATGGAGGTTCGGGTGATTGAGGAATGTAATCTGATATCATCAGCAGAGCCGAGAGCCCGGGTAGGGCGGTAGACAAGACGAGGGAGGAGATGTAGGGGGAAGCAGCGCTGTGGAGAGCTTTATGGGTGAGAGTGCTGAGTTTATACTGTATCCTGTACTGGATGGGCAACCACTGCAGTGACTGACACAGGGTAGAGGCATCAGTATAGCGGCTGGAGAGAAAGACAAGCCTAAGGGTCCAGCTCTCCGGTGCGTAACGCAGCAAATGGCTTATTCACATTTAGGTCAATTGGACCTTAGTGTCACTTTTTCTCTGCGACTCTGACACATAATTGAGAGAAAAATATAGAATTTTGTGAGTCAGAAAGCTGCCATGTGAACGCCACCTTCAAGGTTCTACTTTCTGTAGAAATGTTGTGTATACAGACTCCTTACAGGTGCATATCAATTACTGAGTTCACACAGTGGGGCACATTTATCAAGGCAGGTGCCCCAGAATTCTCACACAATTTTACTCCAAAATAATGGGGTACATGACTTACACCACATTAATGGGTGTTAGACAATTTTGCGCCTCTTCTGACAAAAAGGTGTAGCTTAGCATATTATGCCGTGTGGCACAAAGTACGGCAACTTATTGTAGGTGTAACTCTATATTTCCGTTTTAGAGATATCCCAAATGTGGCTCTTGTGTGCTATTTGGCTCAACCACAAGCCTCAGAATAGGAGGAGCACCTACTGGACTCTGGGGTCTCATATAGGAAACTACACCCCTTAAAGCAGGGTTCCCCAACCGGGCCGTAGCGCATCCCCTGCTGGTCCGCGGCGCCGGCTACACCTGATGCCGGCCGCCCGGTGATTTTAGTCCGGGCGGTCGGCATCTGCTCTGCGCGGCCGCTGTAATCCGGCCGTGCAGACCTAGGAGCTGCGCTCAGCGTGCGGCTGCATCGTAGAGAAAGCAGGAGCGATGCATTAACGCCCCTGCTTTCCCTATCAGTGTAGATGCGGCGCTCACTGAGCGCCGCAGCTACAACGATCAACGGCGCAGGGAGTGTGATACACAGTGACGTCACACCCCCTGTGCCGCGGATCTCCGTAGGCATGTTTTCTGCAGGATCCTGGCAAGGTGATAACGTCTCTATCTTTCCTTTTTTTTTTTTTTCTTTAATTTTAACCTGGCAACTACAATTAATGGGGGCATACTACTGGGGGGGGGCATACTACGAGGGGGCATACTACTGGGGGGCATACTACTGGGAGGCATACTACTGAGGAGGCATACTACTGGGGAGGCATACTACTGGGGAGCATACTGCTGAAGGGGCATACTACTGGGGGGCATACTACTGGGGGGGCATACTACTGGGGGGCATACTACTGAGGGGGCATACTACTGGGGGGGCATACTACTGAGGGGGCATACTACTGGGGGGCATACTACTGAGGGGGCATACTACTGGGGGGGCATACTACTGAGGGGGCATACTACTGGGGGCCATGTTACTGGGGGGCATACTACTGAGGGGGCATACTACTGAGGGGGCATACTACTGGGGGGCATACTACTGAGGGGGCATACTACTGGGGGGCATACTACTGAGGGGGCATACTACTGAGGGGCATACTACTGGGGGGCATACTACTGAGGGGGCATACTACTGGGGGGCATACTACTGGGGGGGGCATACTACTGGGGGGCAAACTACTGGGGGGCCTACTACTGAGGGGGAAAACTACTGAGGGGCATACTACGAGGGGGCATAACTACTGAGGGGGCAAACTACTGGGGGGGAAAACTACTGAGGAGGCTTTCTACTGGGGGGCATCCAAAATGAGGCATACAAATAAGGGGGAAAATACGAGGGGCATACATCTAGGGGCCAGGTTTAAATTTGGGGGGATACTACTGGGGGGGGAATACACTGGGGGGGAACTAGAAGGGGGAAAAAATCTGGGGGCCAAGTTTTCTGGGGGGCAAACAAATAGGGGCCCCTGTTAATGGGGGGATACAAATGAGGGGGAAATACTGGGGGCCCCTTTTTACTGGGGGGGATACTACTGGGGGGGCATACTACCGGGGGGCTTTCAAATGAGGGGGGATACTTAAAAGAGGGGGCAACTACGAGGGGGCATACAAATGGGGGAATAAATAAATGAGGGGGGATAAATACTGGGGGGCATAAATACGAGGGGGCCCAAAAAACTGGGGGCCCCGTTACTGGGGGCCATAATTTCGGGGGGGGAAATTTCGGAAGGGGGCATGGGAAATTTTTCAAACATTACTGGGGGGGGCCCTGTAAAATTTTCCCATTACGGGGGGACAAAGTATTTATCTATTTCTGGGGGGAGATGTATTTATTTTATTGGAGGGGGCATGTTTTATCTAATTTTCCCCAGGGGGGCATGAAATATTTTATTACCCGGGGGGCAGTATATATCCAAATTTCTTTGGGGGGGACATGAATTTTTTCTATCATTCCCGGAGGGGGGATGTATTTAACTATCATTTCTGGAGGGGGCATGTATTTATTTTATTACTGGGGGGGACATGTATTTTCTATTATTTTGGAGGGGGCATGTAATTTTTCTTATTAAATGGGAGGGGCATGTAAAATATCTATTACTGGAGGGGGGCCTTTTAATTATCTATTAAATGTAAGGGGAAAATGTATATAACTATTACTGGGGGGGGCATGTAATATTTTATTAAATGGAGGGGGCATTTTATATATCTATCACTGGAGAGGACATGTTTTTTAAATATTACGTAGGGGACCCGTAAAATATTAAATTAAAAGAGGGGCATGTAATATCTAACACTGGAGGGGACATGAAAAATCTAAAACGGAGGGGGCATGTATTAAAATAACTGGAGGGGGCCCTTAAAATTTCCCATCACTGGGGGGGGACCTGTAAAAGAACAAAAAACGGGGGGGACAAGTTTTTATCTTTTAGTGGAGGGGGCATGTAAATTTTTTTTATTACTGGAGGGACATGTATATAACTATTAAAAGGAGGGGGGGGCCCCCTGGTTTAAAAAAACCAATTTCGGAGGGGGCCTGGGATATATCATTTCTGGAAGGGGGCAATTTTTTTTTTTAACTATTAAATGGAGGGGGCATGTATAAATCCCATTACTGGAGGGGGGGAAAGTAAAAAACCCATCCCCGGAGGGGAAAATGTATATATCTATTACTGGAGGGGGTATGTATTTAATCTATTATGGGGGGGTATGTATTTATTATTATTACTGGAGGGGGCATGTTATTTTGAATGGAGGGGGCATGTATTTATCCCATCATTACTGGAGGGGGGACATGTTTTAATTCTATCAATTACTAGTGTTGAGCGATTGCGTTGGCTAAGCCGAGATGATTAGATAGTCGATAGTCGGCCGCTTTCGATAAGGTTTTTCGATAGTGAGCCACGATTATGAGCGATTACAATTAAAAGGTTATGGGAGAGCAAAACACACCTTCAATTATTACACCCAAAACGAAGGATGGAGAAGCTGTATAATTACATTCCAAAACAGTCAAATGGATACGTGCTACATCTTGGCAACCACACTTTAGGTTATAAAAAGTCACAGATAAAAAAATTGTCACAGGACCATTCATATCCCTGTCTTGTTACACAGCCTGGACATTAAAAACCTGCCATCACCAACAAATATAAAGCGCAGAAGGCAGTATGATTTGAACCTCATCTTACTTGAAATGGACATTGAATATCCCTGTTCCTGGAAAAGCAGCTTGAGCCCAAACTGACATTGACACCCAGATTTAAAAAGGTGACGCAAAAAAGGCGTCTTTCAAACCACATTTTAGTTGAAACTGGACAAGCTAACTATATCTGTCCTGTAACCGCAGAATGGGACATTAAACCCTTGTCTGACCCACAGTATAAAAAAACAGTGCCGGAAAAAAAATGGAGTCTTTCAAACCTACATTTTAGTTTACTGGACATTGACTATACCGTCCTGGGCCACAGCATGAGCCCCAAACTGCATGACCCCCAACATTTAAAAAAAAGTGCCGGAGAAAGGAGGACCTTTCAACCACATTTTAGTTTCCACGGACTTGACTTTACCTGTCCTGGGCCACAGCATGAGCCCCAAAACCTGCATTGGACCCCCATTAAAAAAAGTTGCCGCAAAAAGGAGTTTATCAACCACCATTTTAGTTACTGGACATTGAATATACCTGGTCCTGGGCCACAGCATGAGCCCCAAACCTGCATGACCCCCACATTTAAAAAGTGACGGAAGAAGGGACCTTTCAACCACCATTTTTAGTTTCACTGGACATTGACTATACATGTCATGGGCCAACAGCATGGAGCCCCAAAACCTGCTTGGACACCACATTTAAAAAGTGCCGAAAAAGGAGGTCTTTCAACCCCCATTTTAGTTGAACGGACATTGACTATACCTTTTCATGGGCCACAGCATGAGCACCAAACATGCATTGACCCCCACATTTAAATAGTGCTTGGAAAAAGGGGGTTCTTTCAACCACCATTTTTGTTCACTGGAAATTGACTTACCTGTTCCTGGGCACAGCATGAAGCCCCCAAAACCTGCATGACCCCCAAATTTAAAAGTGCCGGAAAAAGGAGTCTTTCACACATTTTAAGGTTGAACTGGACAGTGCGACTCATCCTGTCCTGGGCCACCAGCATGACCTAGGGCCGGAGTATACATTGGGTGCGGTGAAAGCCCAGGCTGGCGTCGTACATCTATTAACATCGCAGGGTTAAAATGCCTGATGGAGCAGCAACGAAAAAACTGTCGTGCTGAAGCAGAGTGCGCGGGAAGCGGAAGTGTAGCAGAACTCCAGCATTCCTCTGTACACAGTCAATACCTGGGTAGCGCTGTGGCCCCTCCGTATGAGTGTGCGACCAATTGAGGATTCACTTGGAAATAACTGGTGGTGAAACGCTTCCTGCTTACACCCAGGTGCCCTTTATCTTGGGCATTCTTTTTTTCTCATTTTACTAAAGTGCTGGAGGAAAATGGGTATCTGTACTTTGTTCTATGTCTGTGCTCCATACTCCATGTTCTCTGAATAACCTACATCTGGTCAAGTTTTCCTGCATCCCATGTAAATTCAGAGGAATTTTTTTAACAAGTATTTTGTAATGCAAGTTTTTTAGTACTTTTAATTCTAGAAAAACACATTTTTAAAAAAATAGGATGGAATACCAACATGTCTTTGTTTCTCTTTTTTTTCATTGTATTAATGGGTTGTCTCAATACAGGGATTGATAGCTATGTTAAAGATCTTGCAAAAAACAAATCATTTTGAATATGTGTCATTAAAACAGTGTCCTACTATTCCTGTTTCTGGACAGGCACCATCACCCTTGGAGCACTCTTGACAATTTGTGGAAGAAAACAAAATGGTTCTGGCAGTCTCATGCTTAGAAACAACATTTTTTAGAATTGGAACTGTGTATTGTGGCATGGCACAGCAAAACAATGCCACCAAAAAAATTCAAAGCATGGACCCTTGAGCCACTTTGGTCAAATTGTGAGGAACAAAATGGTCTGTTAGAAAACAACTTTTTTTTTTAATAGGATCTGTAGTATTGCTCATTTCAAAGCAGCATGGACCCAAAAAATTATAAAAATGACTTCTCAGCCACTGTTAAAAATTGTGGGGAGAAAATGCCACTTAGGAAGCCACATTTCTATTCCAAAGGGACCACTAATTATAGCTGTATTCTTCACAGCAACATGACCCCAAAAAAATTTATTAAAATATGACTTCTCAGCCACTATTAAAAAAATTGTGAGGCGAGAAATGCCAACTTAGAATCACCATTTCTGTTCAAAGGACATGATTATTGCTGTTTCGTCAATCAACGATTGACCTCAAAAAAACCATTGACAATGCGAAATAACTTTTAAGATAAAGTGAGTAAATGGAATACGGTGTTGTCATGAAAACCTTGCTGTCTTTTACAGTCTCCTCACAGAAAAACCATCAAATTTTTGGAAAACTGTTGGGAAAAGGAATAAAAAAATTGCAGTAAGAAATGATCATTTAAAAAAAAAAGTTTTCAAGAGGGACCATTTTGTTTGAAAAAGGATGTGAAGTAGGACCGGCAATAATCGGTGGACCTCGGCAATTGGTGACACTACTTCATCAGAAGATCCATGCCTCGTGATTCTCTTGACTGAAAAGTCAAAACGATTCCACATTATCTGTGGAAAGCGGATGCGTTTGTCAGTAATGGACTCATCCGCCCTCGTGTGAAGAGGTCCGCTCAGATATGACGCTGGCTGCTGTGGCAGGACAAAACAACCTCCTAAGGGCGTGTCGAGCATGCTCGGGGGTGGGCCATTCGTCCATTTTGGATACCCAGAAGTTCTATGGGTCCGGAAACCAAATGCAAAAAACATCGGTTGTTGAGTCGCAGGATTAGTCGTCCACCACTTGTCTTAAGTGATTCTTGTGTGTTGGGATGTGTTGCCCTGCTTGCAATGAGGTTGATGAGAGTGGTAAAAACACAAAAGAATTGGCCAGAGGTCACCCATTAGGACTTCTGCCCACCTTGCCTGCTGCTGAGCATAGCCTACTTGGCATCTACTGTGTCACGTCGCTAATGCTTGTTCCACCCCACGGTGAATTTGGGGAAAACGTAGGAAGCAGAGCAACAGATTTCTCAGTTGATCAATCAGCAAGGTCTCTTTTTCCTTGCATTTTACCTCTCTATTTGGTTGGGTGGGAAGGAAAGTGCTTGATTTTTGTTTTGGTACCGGGGTCCAGGAAGGGTTGGCCACCCAGTAACTGTTGTTCATTTTTGGATGGCTTATTTGGCGTGGAATAATGTTGGAGGGAAATGGGAGGCATCCAAAGCATATCGTGAGTGATGGAGGCCTTGATTTCCCCAAGCCTTGGGTCGAGGGGCATAGCAAAACTGTCTTCCTCATTTCCTCCTCCCCCCTAAAATGGCCCCAAACCCTCTTTCCACAGGGACGTCGGTAAATCGGTGTCTGGAAACCCCCCCCTCCTCCTCCTCCCGCCCCCGGCCCACGCTTACACACCCCGGGCTTGCTGAGATGAGACCTGAGAGCTGTTTGGCACTTGCACTAGCTCGGGGCCCCCAAACCCTCCAAATGAAGACCGAGAAATTGTAAAAACGGGGGCTTGTGGTTTTTGAGGAGAGAAAGGTTTGTGTCCGCATCTGTGCCCGTTCCTCCCCCTCGCTGGCGGGCCTGTTGTTTCGAGTGTCCAAGATCGTTCCAGAATAAGATCCCAATGTCAGTGACAAGGGGGGTTTTGTCCCCCTGCCCTTTTTTGGGTGGCTTCTTCAAAACTGGAAAAAGGGGGTGCAGAGCTCTTTCACCTCCCTCCTTCGGTGGTTCAACACCCAGGTCGTCCGCTGTTGTCGGCCCATGTGTCACTTGTATGGTAATGGCATTCGCTGCTGCCACAATCGCTGGAGGGTGTGGGGGTGGAATTCCGCGTGTTGCCAGTCAAAAATGAGCGGGTTGCGGGGAGGCCGAGTGACGCTGAACGCAGCCCCGGGGGGAGAGAGGGGGCGAAAAAAAGGGGGAAGTGGGAACTCAGCCTCGGCCTTTTTCAGAGGCAGTCCAGACCCGGGTAGCTCTTTTGAAATTTTGGACGCAAAGGGTTTATGACTGTGCCAGGCAAGGGATGTGCCCGCCTACCGTCTTAAGGGGGCCACAGATTTGCCCCTTTCGCACCCCACCTTGCCGGACAAAGGTTTTTGTCACCCCCCAGGCTCGGTCTGTTTTTTAGAGCCGTCCACAGCTTCCCTGCCCTTGGTGGCGGTCTAAGGGAGATTAATTTACCGGCCCGGTTTTCTTGGGAGGATGCCCCCCAGAGGGCTTGGGGGGGAAAACCCTGACCTCCCTGCGGGTTTTTAAGAGCTGCGCCCAGCCGAGGGGCCCCCGTACCCCAGGACATCACCCCGTCACCCGTGAGCTGTCACGAGTTTAGGGCCTTGGGCCCTTTACTAGTCCTGTGTCGGTGGGAGATGGACTTTTCCGGACACAGTGCAGACCGCGCTTGAAATTTTAGATGAACGTGGTGGGGCCCGGGGGAGGGACGGCTTTTTGGCAAAGAAATGGCGCTCGGGATTGGTATTGGGGGAGGGGAGGGCCTGAGGGCGGAACCCATCTGTTCCAGCGGAAAAAGGGAAAATTTTTCCAGGAAAAGCCTGGAATGCGACATTCAGGGTTTTGGTTTGGGTGGGTTTTGGGGTTAAAAATGTTTCTTCTGTTCCCCAAAATGGAAGAAGAGGCTGGCTGCTGATGGCCCTTACGGGTGAAAGGCGTTTAAACTGGGGAAGGAGAAGGGGGGGATGGGTTTGGTGGTCTGGTGGTACTGGGGAGGTGGAGGGGAAGCGGAGGCTGTCCCTGTATGAGAGAGACAGGGCAGCTGAGGACGCTTTGGGGGTGGGGAGGAGGGTGGGGGGGCGGAGGGCAGAGGGGGTGGGCAGTGGTTGGAGGCCCGGGCGCGGTCTGGCCTTTTTTGGCCCCAAATGTTCCTCCATTTTAATCAGATTCGCTGTGTGATAGACATGTTGGTGGTGGTAACCCTTTAAAGGGGGTTTTTGCCTCTACTTTTGGTTTACGGCAAAGGGGCATTGACTCGTGGGTGAATCAGAGGCTTTTCAAAGAAGGCCCCGGGTTGAGAGGTCCCGGCCTTTTTGCGGCGTAAGCGAGGAGCGGGGTTTGCGCGACCGGGCTGGCGGAATCATATCAGCGGACTTCTCGACCGCCCTTCCCCTTTTTGTGGGGGACCCCGTATTTAACTACCCCTGTTTTTTCCTCGTCCACTGATGAACGCTCGCAAGCAAATTCTGCGGGGAAAAAACCAGGATGGATCCCCAATGTCGTCATATCATATCTCAAAAAAAGGTGACTTTGGTCGTCCTGTTTCTGCTCCAGAAACGGGGCTACAAGCAGGGGCATGAAGGGTTGCCGACGCCCCGGGTTTTTGCCCATTGACGGCTTCCTTCACCTCCCCTGATGGGGTTTAGTAACGGGCGTCGGCAGAAAATCATCCTCTTGATCTTTTAAAATGCCTTTGCCCAACGCATTTTGGGCATCAAAA